>CAJVPM010001519.1:0-11825 GCA_910592325.1 Scutellospora calospora | reverse complement strand
TAGGAAACTGTTCATGTGATAGTTCCGTAATAACAAACTAATAAAATCTAATCGGCCAAGGAAGTGGCCTTAATAAACAAAAAAATAACTCTAGGCTCTAAGTTGGAATTCTTTTATACAATCATCAATATCTTTATTTTTACTTGTTTATTTTGTTGTTATATTAGGATCACATAATATATACTATACTAGATACATATTATTTTTATTACAATAAACATATTTTTAATATTTAGATTTTTTAAATAGTATATATAAAGTTTATTTTACATCTGCAGTTTTAAACTTTATACCAAATATAAATAATTTTATACTTACTGACTTATATAAATTAATGTAAATTAAAAACTATTAATCTTGTTTTGTAAATAAATTTTGCTATTTTTATATAGTAAAATTATTAAATATTCTTTATACTTACATACTAAATAAATTAATATGAATAAAATAATTTGTATGTAATGTATAAGTATTTATAATTTTGTTTTGTAATTGAGTTTTGCTGTAAAATTATTAAATATTCTTTATACTCACTGACTAAATTAAAATAAATGAAATAATTTATGTAATAGTTTAAGTATTTATAATCTTGTTTAGTAATCAAGTTTTGCTATTCTTATATAGTAAAATTATTAAATATTCTTTATACTCACTAACTAAATTAAAATGAATGAAATGATTTGTATGTAATAGTTTAAGTATTTATAATCTTGTTTTGTGGATGAGTTTTACTGTTTTTATATAGTAAAATTATTAAATATTCTTTATACTCATTTATTAAATAAATTAATGTAAATGAAATAATTTGTACATAATAGTTCAGTATAATTATTTATAATCTTGTTTTGTAATCAAGTTTTGCTATTTTTTTGTAGTAAATTTTTTTTATACTTACTAACTAAATAAATTAATATAAATAAAATAATTTATATATAATAGTTGGTATAAGTATTTATAATCTTGTTTTGTAAACAAGTTTTGCTATTCTTATCTAGTAAAATTATTAAATATACTTTATACTTACTCACTAAATAAATTAATGTGAATAAATAATTTGTATATAATAGTATAAATATTTATGATCTTGTTTTGTAAACAAGTTTTGCTATTTTTATGTAATAAAATTATTAAATATTCTTTATACTTACTAACTAAATTAATATGAATAAAATAATTTGTATATAATGATATAAGTATTTATAATCTTGTTTTGTGATTGAGTTTTGCTGTTTCTATATAATAAAATTATTAAATATTCTTTATACTCAACTCATATACTGAATGAAATAATTAATGTGAATGAAATAATTTGTATATATAAATTAATACTCTTGTTTTGTAATTGAGTTTTGCTATTTTTATATAGTAAAATTATTAAATATTTTTTATACTTATGAGCTAAAATAACTAACAATAAATATTTATTTATAATTTTTAATAATTAATTAGATTAATAAATGTTTTTTTTTGCTTACTCTTAATAATTAAAATTATGAGATCTACTTTAAATAAACTAAAACAAAAATTAAAATTAAAATTAACTTACTTTCTAATCTATTTATAATATTTACTATTTTTTTCATACTAATTCTATAATAGTAACAAATAGCTATTTTCAAAATTCTATAAAAATTCTTGTTATTAGCAGACTTCAGATAATATAAAAACACTTGATACTTATCAACTTCAATTTTAATTCCTAAATAATATTAATAACTAACTTAATATATTCTATTAGAATTATTCATGATTACTAATTTTTAATAATACCAGAATACTTTGTTTTCATCTTTTTTAACTTTAATTCTATATTTGTAACAATATCTAACCTAGAAAATTCTGTTTGCATTATTTATATCTACTGATTTTTGACAATTTGAGAAATTAAATTTATCAGATAATTAGATCAAATTTTTGTTTGTCATTTTTAATAAAAAAAATAACAATTTACTGTTTTTTTATTTATTTATAGTAGTTACTATAATAGGTAAATTACAGATTTTTAAATATCCTACATAGAATGCAGAATCTATGCAAAATATATGAGATATACAGAATAAAAATAATTAATTGCTAATTTTTTAAATTTCCTATAAATAATATACAGACTATATAGGTAGTTAAATGTAAATACAAATTTGTTGTTCTAAATAGTTATTTTTATAATCAATATATATTTATTTAAAATTTTACTTTATATTGTAGTAAAAAGATATATAGATTTGCCTATTATAAAGCCTACTGGTTATGCTCTTATTTTACTCATGTTTATAAGACATGTTTTCAAAATAGCAAATTAAAAAGAATTACAAACTTAGTATAATAATATTTTAGTAAAATACTCAAATATTATTTTTGATTCTAAAGACTTTAATTCTTTTAATGAAAATGCATTGATTTCACTTATCAAATATGATGATTTTAAATGGAAGATATAAAGATTTGGAATTATATTATCAAAAGAGGAATTTTACAAATTCCTAAAGAATTGCCTTCTAATTCTAATAACTAGCCTGATGATGATTTTATAACTCTAAAAGCTACACTGAAAATTGCTTATCTCATATCTGTTATTTTCAAATATCTAGTTAAGATATCAGAGATTATGTATTTCTATATTTTCAAATTCTTGATAGTAATCTTTGGAAAAATCTGACTAAAAGTTTTTTATTACCTAATTATAAAATTATATTAACAATTCTACTGTCTTGTATTATTCTAAAACCAGATTTACTAACTCAATTAATAGAACTATTTTCAATAGTTATTAATAAACAAAAGCAAAAATTATAATATGGATTAATAAAAATATTAATACATATAATATAAGAAATAACTCATATAAAATTAAATTACTTCTTCATGGAAATAGAGATGAATTTACTTATAAAATGTTTTGAAATTTATACAAATATAAAAGCAAACTCTGTTACTGTTATAAATATAAAAGATAATAATAATATTAAAAGAATTCTTAGTAGATATTGTTTAATTGCATAGGATAATAGCAAAAATTATTATATTAGTTACCAAAATAGCTTTATTTTTTTATTAAAACATGATATTTATTCAAAATTCTAATTTAAATTATGTTACATATCTAATATATACTACTTTTAGTTATTCTGATTTTGTTATATTTTATAATGATATTGATAAGTCTAAAGTTGCTTTATTTATAATAGTTCTATTAATTATTGTAAAAAACTAATTGTTATTGTTCAATCTAATAGTAAATGATATTATTTTATAAACAAATATAAGATGTTTCAAATTTCTTTAAAAAACTTCAAATTTCTAACTTAATAAAATCCTAAATATTAATTCTTCTTAATTCTTCTCAACACACTAGCAAAATCAGTTGCATACAGAGCATAAACTAACATTCTAGATTTAATACATATATGTATATTTGTGTTATAAAAATCTATTTTATATTTAGATATTTTTATTATTTTTATTAAAGTTAATTGGTTAACAAACTAAAATACCAAATATATGCATTTAAATGATACTAATAATGCTGAATCAAAAACTTATCAAATCAGAATAAGCTAATTTTTAGCAGATATTTGAAATGACCAGTACTGCTCACTTCACTGACAGTTATTTCACTAAAAGTTCATTTAGCTGACATCACATAAGGTTAGGTTTAGAGTTTTATTAGTTTCAGGTATATATTTTTAGTAAATTGTCACTTGGCATGATGTCAGCTAAATGAGCTGTTGATAAAATGATTGTCGGTGAAATAATATAGATCCGAAATGATATATAGGTAGAAATTTCCAATTTCTATGATTATTTAGTTTGAACAGTGATATTAAATAGAATCTAAACCAATAATATATAAAATATGATGTGATTACTGAGATTAAAAGTGATAATTTGATCAGTGATCATAAAATTGCTTATAAATATTTATATACCATTTATGAGTAGTGATCTGAACAGGTTAACTAGAATAACCCAAAACTAACCTGAACCTGATCAATTTCGGATCATTTGAGCCAAGCAGTTTATGAGTATCACTTTGTTATCACTTAATTCAATAATCACAGCGCTCCAACTAGAAATTTCCGCCTATATGAAGATCTACTAGCCTAAATTATGGCTAATGCAAGCCGGGTGATCTAAATTTTGCTTATCATAGTAAAAATCCCGCGCGGGATCCAAAAAAATCACGCGCGGATCACGCGCGTGCCCATCACTACTCACAGTAACAAACAATAATTCGGTTTAGTATTGCATACTACCAGAATAATACTCTAATGCAGTACTACGTGTAGCAAGCGATAATTCCATTTAGCATTAAATACGATATCATCCGAAAATAAGATCTCTTACTAGCCAGTGAATTCAAATAGTACTCTGTTCAGCATTATAGCCAATTTGATTTTCAAAACATTGAGTTGAGAGTTGATTATGAACACTACTAGATTATTTTAATTGAATAATTGTATTCTATCGATACTATTAGGATTATGTGATATATAAGTCAAAAGAAAACTATTATATAATATCATTCTTTTATCAAAAATTTTTGTATCATGAATTTTCTTCGGGACATTCAATTTTTATTATTAATCCTAATTTTGATATTTCATTTGGTGAATTGTCAAAATATACCAAATCCGCGATATCAACAGACTAGCTCGCTAATTGGTAATAAGCTTTATTTTTTTGGTGGAGATCTTTCAAACACAGATGCCGCTAATGAAAGTGCTATTAAATTAACTAATGAAGTATGGTATATTGACTTGTCGGATTCATTTAGTATTGTAACACCGCCATGGAACAAAAGTAGTGAAATGCCAGTAGGATATATTTTTGGGGCTTCATGTGTTAGCCCTATTGATAATTCTGTTTTTATTGTTGGCGGAAGGATGTATGTTCCAAATACAGCAATTCCTGGTTCTAACTATTCACCATTATATATGTTTAATCCTAATACTTCACTATGGACAACTCCAAATATTATTGGTTTTAATTCTAGTTTCACAAAGCGTAATTTTATTCAACCTGTAATTGATACTTATGGGAAAATTTATATTTTTGGTGGAAATAATTATACTGGTTTCAATGTGACATATGTTGATTATAATGATATGAACATATTAGATGTTACTTCTATGACTTGGTCAACAAAAACACCATCTAAGAATGTTCCCTCTTCTATGTCTTATACTGCTACATTACTACAAACTGGCCTTATCGTTTATATTGGTGGATATATGCATACTTTAAACGTTAATGCTGTTATTACATATGAGGCTGTTAGTATGTATGAGGTATATTTTATATTTCATATTATATTTTGTTACTTAATCTTTTCTATTAAGAATGTTAACACTTTTGTTTAAATCAAATATAGATTCAAACATTTGATACCAAAAATTATATTTGGTCCACTATTAATGTACGTATTTATTTTGACATTATTATATCTAATTTTTGTTAATTTTATAATAATTGCTCTTATTTAGGCAGCTGGTGACGCTTCTATTGAACCTCGCATTGGGCATTCAGCTGTTTTAAGTACGTTATATATAGTTATATATTGAATAATAAACATAAAATTTGATATTTATTTTAAACAACACTTATCAGTTCAAAACAGAGATATTATCATATACGGAGGTTTGTTTTGGAATAGCTCAGGCACACAAGCAAATCCCTATATCGCCAAATTAAGTACAAATTCTTGGACGTGGTCTATTCCTCAAACAAATGCCCCTCCACAACTTTCATTTCATTCTGCTAAATTATATGGGGATTATATGATTGTTGCTTTTGGTAACTTTTATGTTATTGCTTTATTATTGTTTGTAAAAATTGTAATTTATTTTAATTTCGTATTTACAGGTCAAGGTCCATCTACGTCCACAATATTGCCCCTTAGTAATAGGCTTTATATTCTTGATACAAAAAACTATACATGGGTTACAACATTTAATCCGATTAAGTCTACAAACCAAATACCTCCTGCAAATAGTAATCCAAATAGTGCCAATAATAATTCAAATAATACAAATATTAATTCAAATGTTGCATTGTTCATTGGAATTGCTGTTGGTGTTGGAATAGCCTTATTGGTAATTTTTTCTATTTGTGGATATTTATTATATAAAAGACGTAATCAAGATTTAAAATTTATTCCAACACCCGGTAGTACCGGTTTTTAATTTGTTCGAAACTTCGTCTTTATATAGTTGGGCTCATGTGTCTTATTTTATTGATTTTAGCAGTAGCGATTATTATCAAAATAAGTAGTCAAGTTAAAGTTTTACAATCAATTTTTGATAAAAATGGTGATTTTTTCTTGCATGTTCAAATAATGAATCAATAGCTTCGTTCATTAATACAATTTCTTTCGTAATTAGTTATTTTTCGAATACTGTTAAACGCATTAAGTTAGGAATTTGATATATAAAAAAATTTTTAGTAATTTTTTTTTAGCAATCTCTTATCGATCCGACTCTATGTTATTTTATAAATAAAGGTTCTCTGTTTAGGCTGCTTTACATATTTCCAAAATGTTATTAAATTTTAATGAGATAAAAAATTTAATCAGGTTGATGTTATCATTATAATTCTTAATATCAAATGAAAAAATGTTATAATCAATTTTTTATGTTTACGAATCAATTGGTGTAATGAATATCTGCTACGCAAAATACTTTACCTGAATTTTTTCGCGTATACATAGTTATTTCTAGGTATTTGATTGGCTGATCATATTCATATTCAAGTGATCGGCAAAATTTTTGCTGATTGGCTGTACTAATTACTTACTCATTGGAGCCAATCAAATTTAACGATCAGGTGTAACGTAAAAGAAACGTAAAAATATAAAAATCGCTCATAACTCTAAATTCTACTTATGAAACTGTCTTCTGCGCACTAATTAAAAAGTTTTCTTGGAAAATTTTGGTACAAGAAACACCCTCTTATCATAACCTAAGGGCAAAATGCTAACTCTAGCCCAACAGCGAGAATTTTTACTTGAAAAATTTTTTTGATTAATACTCCGATAATTGAATAATAGTACAGCCAATCAGAAGTGGTGGAGGAAATTAGTAAATCCCCTAGGGATGGTGTAAAGGGTAATTTCGATCATCCCGGCTGTACTACCTTCCGGCGTAGTACTATCTCTGATATGCACGATTTCTGCTATCAGTTCTATAATTTCTATAGTTCCTATAGAAATTATAGTTTTTATAATCGTTATAGATTTTATTATCTTTATAGTTGTGATAGTTTTTATCGGCATTATTATTTTTATTATTATTATAGTTTTTATAGTTGTTATCGTTTTTATTGTTTTTATGGTTATTATAGTTTATATTGTTTTTATCGTTGCTATAGTTTTTATAGTTTTTATCGTTGCTATAGTTTTTATAGTTTTCATAAGTAGAATTACCTATAAAAGCAACGCAAGTTGCCCTCAAATAAAGAATAACTTTGGGAGTTTAGATAATAACTCAAATAAGTTCAGTGTTTGATACCAACTTCGAAATACGAGTAGAAGTTTGGTAGTATAAGTTCACCAGTGTGTTATAAAATTGTTATTGTTAGAAACCCGCCCCCGATATAATCAAACCCCGATCAATTTAAACAATAAGCAATCACCCTGCATATAGTTTAATTGATAAACCCAAAGTCCCCATTGTTACATCAATAACCAATCGGAAGGATATCCAGTTCACGTGCCCCGAAATTAGTCTAAAGTATAAGAACCAAGAGTTAATAACCAAACACCTACCTTAAAGTACCAGGCTAAACTCCAGGATAATCCACAAGATCCCTAAGACCCGGACCAAATCTTCCACGCCGTCTTTCAGCCTACCAACTTAGGGTTGATTGTTGGATTAGTATTGGTTATTTGTAGACCCGAATATTGGTGTGACCATAAACTTCCGATCCAGTTCCGTCCCAGAACCGGTTCACACCTTTTCAACATGCATAGGCGCTAAATAACAAATTCATGTACGAATAAGGATAATCTAATTAAATAATTAATTGTGGTGTAAATTAAAAATAAATAAATATTAAATAAGATCCATTTTTAGAAACTTTATAAGGAGAAGTTTAATTAATTTCTAAATAAGGTTAATAAAATAAAATTGAGTTTTTCCGATTGGTATCGATAAATTATTTTTTCAATGAAAAATAGTGTTGTGGACAGATGTAAAAGTCTGAACTACTATAAACTTTTAGTTTATAAAGAGCTACGTCTGACTGAGAAGTCCCAAATCGATCTTAGACTGCTAGCAGGTGAGATATTTAGGTTTGGTTTAAATTATGCAGAGTGAATGCTGTTTTAATAGACTTGATATTAACGATACATGGCAGGATTGGCAAATGACAATGACATTTAAAATTTTGGTGATAAATGACAAATTAATGACAAGTGACAAAGGTAGTTTGTCATTTAAAAATTTCTATATTTAAATATAAAATTAAAAAAAACCTATTAGCTAAATTTTGCATATATGCTCTAACCCTAACAATCAGATTTCTTAATTTTTGATATAAAATACTTGTCATTTATCTTCTAAATTGCAATATGACAAATGATAATGTCCACAAAGTCATTTATGCCGTTTAAAAGTCACTTGCCAACCCTTATATGTGGGATTAACAAGAGAAAAATGACTAAATTATGAAATACTTTGTTAAGGAATCAGTTTATCTTCATTCGCTCTTATGCATGGATGGTAAATAACCTGGTCATTTGCTCAAAAATTAAATGACCTAGTCATTTGGTTAAATAACCTATGTTATTTGGTCATTTAGGTCATTTACATATGAAGTAATTTTATTGGTCGAATAGTTAATATAAAAAATTATCAAATATTATACTACGTATGATTTTACTAATCGATAATCGTAGCTACATATAATAAAGTCAAAATATTACTAAGTTAATCAATATTTAATATTAAGTAAAGTTGTTCAGAAGAGCAAATTGCATGTATCTTGAAATTTCATATAATTTTAATAACTTTTTATTAAGTCATTTTTGTGTTTTATATTTATATGAAAAAATTTTAAAATTTTTTCTATAAACGTAAAACACAAAAATGACTTAATTAAAAGATATTCAAATTCAATGAAATTTTTAATATATATGCAATTTTGTTCTTCTGAACAACTTTACTTAATATGTAAATATTGATTAACTTAATAATATTTGTCTTTTTATATGTAGCTACGGTTATTAATTAGATTATCAGGCAACAAATGTTAAATGACCTTCTATAGGTCATTTGAATTTGAAATGGCCAAATGACCATCACTGGTCGTTTGGGTCATTTGGGTCATTTCAGGTCATTTACCATCCCTGCTCTTATGTACGTACATAAAAAATCTCATCCGTAAAACATAGTTTTTTTAATTTTTTTTTTACTCAGATTAACCGTATAGAGAGATCATGTCTCCACCGAACTCAGATCGAAGTCAAAATAAATACAGATTCTACGCACCATTTCTTGATGGCTTTCGTGGTGTAGCAGCCTTAGGTGTCGTATATGCCCACTCCCAGGTTCATTATGATCAACGTTTGGCCGTTAGAATATTCGATTCTATGGGAGCTTATGGTGTATATATGTTTTTTGTGCTTTCCGCTTTTTTACTTACTTTTCGGACGCTGTTGGATTGGGAACGGTATCATGAAAAGCAAGAAGAGAATAATGTTGTAAATAAAGTTGAATATTTAAAGAGTTGTGTTGATCTCGAAAATAACTTGTCAGTCGTTCCACTCTTATCATTAACAGTTTCTGATAATACCGTAATGTCTTACAGTTTTATATTAAATTGTTTTATTATTATTATTATTATTATTATTATCTTTTTTATTAATCTTTGTTAACAAATTTTAGACTAACATGCCCTCATTAGAAGAGAAACAACATAATACATTCTGTTATTATATCCAAAATAAAATATGGCCAAAATTTGAAATTCCAATAAAATTTTGGCTAAAATACTTTCTTCGTCGATTTATGCGTATATATCCACCGTATGTGATTCTTTTACCATTTATTGCATATAATGAATTTGTGAGAGGAGCGTTTAAATATACCATAGGTCCTTCGGATTTGATTCCGCATCTGTTTTTGCAATCTGCAAAATTTAATTTTTGGACCATTCCTGTAGAAATAACGGTATTTATATTCCTAAAAATTTTATAATTAATTTTTCTTCATAATGAATTTTAATAAATTTTAAACCTCACTTTATCCCGAATTGTATACTGTAGTATTATTTTTGCATACCAATAATTATCATCGGTTATGTAGAGTTTGCTCGCTTTGGTGCTTTCCTTACAAACCGTTACTTTAGAAAACCTGCAATTGGTGCATGGATATGTAGAATAATTTTCAATGTTATTATTGTAACTAAGCGAACAGATTTTTTACTTGCACCCCATAACATTTACGACGAAGACTTTCAAAACAACGTTCAAGTCTTTTTAGCAGGATCAATATGCGCAATTTGGTATAGAGAAATAATTCGTCTTGGATTGTTACCATTGAGTTTGGAAGAAGAGAGGACTCAGCTCAACAATTCTAATAATTATAATATATCTAGATTTATAAAATCAAGTTTTGCTAAATTTATTGTTAGCAAATTACCGAGTCGACATCAATTTGCTAGATGTTTTTTTGACTGTGGATGTTATTTCGTATTTCTTTTGAAGTATTGTACATTGCCTCATCCGGCGGATATAGTTTTCGGCTTGCCTCGTTCTAATTATGAAATGATACTAGAAAGAAATGTATTTGGCGGTTCGCTTGACGCAATTCTAATTCTTTTTTGCCTCCTTTCTCGCAATGGCACGTTTGTAAATACAGCTTCATGGAATTTTTTCCGTTTTTGTGGAAAAATTTCATTTAGCTTGTATTTATTGCATCCAATTTCGATGACATTTGTGAACGAATATATTCCCTCCATTGGAGTGAATGAGAGAGGAAATGAGTCAGACGAGGAATATAAAGCTAGTTTGATATTTGATGCGATAATTATGTCATACGTGTTAACGATTATTTTATCATGGCTCTATTATAAATTTGTTGAAAGGCCTTCTTTAAATTTAGCTAACTATATTGTGAAGAGGTGGTTAGATGAGACAAAGCCTGAGATAAAGTCTGATGTTAAAGAAAATTAATAACCATTAGCTTATTGTCTATAATAGTACTTTTATTTGTTTTTATACCAGGAACAAAATTTTACGGAAGTAAAATGAAGAGGATGGTTTACAGGAATATGACTTTCTTCAATTTTGTCTTATCAAAAAATTCATCGATGATTAGTTGAAAAATAATAACTAATAATTCATATGAAAACATTTTTTTTTTTAAATTTAATCAAATAATATTTACTTTTAAATAGAAATATAATTATTAATCAGAATATAGGATGTATAAATAAGTTAGAGTATACGATAAACAGGAGGAACTATTGATGTTACGCAACTATCTTAACCAGTGAGGATTATATCTGTAACATAGACAGTAGAATATAAATAATTTTTTTCTGAACTTAACACACCGGGTGTGAGATTAGATGTTGTCAGAGGCGGATCCGCCGGGATGCCGGGAATCATACAACAACAAAACATAACACAAGACAAAATAAAAATAAGGCAGAAAGAGGCGGGAACGATTTGGCATAGGTACCAAGGATCCTACCACTCGGATCCTGGTATAGGTGAATTTCTTTATTAACACGACAACTACTTTTATTCAATGATTAGTAATCTGAGTGAATTGATAATCGAATACGTATACTGTATTATTTAAATTAAAAAATAACCTAATGTA
>CAJVPM010001518.1:0-11825 GCA_910592325.1 Scutellospora calospora | reverse complement strand
TTTCTCTTCTCTATCTCCTTCATGCTCTGTCACTAATAACCCATCTGTATATATATCTAGCTTTTTTCTCTTTCTTAACTTCTCCACAATATCAGTTAGCCTAATTGTATCTCTTTATCACTAATTACTCTTTAGATTATTGCTTCTTTTATGCTAGCTACTCTTATTTCTACTTTTCCTTTCTGTTCTTTATTTTTCTCGTACTGGAGCTTTTTTTCTGCTATATAGACTGACAGGAGCATTTCAATTGATAGTGTATTTCTCTCATATACTACCTTTTCTAATACTTGGTGCTATGTCTTTAGCTTTTGCCTTATTATACAGCTTGTGTCATTGTGTCTTCCATGTATACAGCCCTCATACTTTCTAGCTAATATATTTCTTTTGCTTTCATTCTCTTCGATTCACCAGTGCTTAGTTATAAAATACTTATTTTCTTTTCTTATAACTTTGCCAATTTCAAAGCTTTTTTCTTTTTTGAAGATGATCCACTCTTTTTTTCTCCTGTCTGCAGATATTTTAAGCTTGTTGAAGCCTATTGCATACTAGTTTGGTTCTGCTATATAGTATTCTTCTTTTAGATACTCTGTTATACTGCAATCTAGAACTCTTTCTTCTATGTACTTGAACCAGTTTAGCTTTCGACCTTTCCCTTTGCAGTCTCTGATGCATCTTACTTGTTGCCATATTAGAAGCCTATTACCGCTACTTGTTATTAGCTGTTCAAGTATGAAAATGTTTATATTATTACTCTCTCTATATCTGTTAGCCTCCTTTTCATTTAGCAAACTTGAGATGCTTGTGCCTAATACTTCTGCATTTTCTTTATAGGCTCTGCTTTCTTAAAAACTGAAGCCTAGTTTCTTTCCTTCATAAATTATCTTGTAAGCTAAATTAAATCTAAGCTTCGTATAATTTAACTTACTATAATTACTAAGGATGTTGTTTGTATTCATATAGCTGAGTTGGCTTCTTTAACTCTTAATTTTGTAGTGAGTCCTACCTCATTTTGTTTGTTTAACCGCATAGTTAATTCTGTAATATGGGGCTTTTGCTATCAAAATGATTTTCTGAGCCATTGTTACACAGGAATTTTGTTAAGAAAATCATAATAAATCTATTTTTAGCACAAAAAAATCATAGCAAAGACCCTATATAATGTGCAAGCTGATTCTGCCAAATTGTATGTAGTCCTAAAATCCTCATATGACTACACATGCTATTCAGATCTGATTTTGCTAGATCTATCTTGTTTTTAATTAATGTCCAAATAGGTCTTTGTATTCACTTACATGCAGATTTAGATAGAAAAGCTGTCTGGAGTCTGTATTCGATACTGGGCATAAGTATACTATTGTTTAGATATACTAACTAACTTACTGATGCTTTTTTCCATATAATCGCTTTGCACATTCTTGTGATTTCTTTTATAATGATAGCTTCATTACATTCTTTTTCACCTTTTTTTGATATCTAAACTCCAAGATATCTTATAACTTCTTTTCTTCACTTTGCTTGTACTAGCTCTTTGATCTTTCCTATCAAAATTTCTGGCTGCAACCCTTTTCCTTTTAAGTTTAATACAAGAAGTTCAGACTTTTTGCTGTTTATCTCAATATCATTTAGCTCATAAAATTCTGCAGAGATATCAACTATTTTTTGCATTTCCTCTTTTGATCTTGCTAGCTATGTTGTATCGTCTGCATAAGCTAGTATATTCTGTTGCTAGCTTGTTATCTGTACTTTGTTTATCTTTAAATCATATAGCCAATTAAGCTTTATTCTATAATCTAAATCTTTCTTTTTGCTGATTATAGTTAGTAGTAGGTCATAAAATATTCATCACATGAGAGGTAAGACTACTTCTTCTTGGTCTAGCCTGTCTCCTGCTTTGAACTTCTTGGTAAGACCATAATCTGTGATGACTTTAATTTTTCACTTGTTGTATAAGTTGAGAAGGAACTTAGTTGTTAGATCAGGTATTCTTATTCTCTTTAGTGCTTTTTCTATTATTGTTAAGCTTACTGAATCAAAAGCTTTTTTCATGTCTTGAAAGAGGATCCATAGCTCTTTGCCTTTTTGTCTTGTATCTTCCAGCAAGTTGTTCATGATATGAATTAGACTTGAAGTACTATTACCTGACAAACCTGCAAAGTTTGGGCCTTCTAATATATTGTGTTTGACTAGTATACTATCAAGCCTTTGCATAATAACTCTTACTACTGTTTTCTAGAATGCTTCTAGTAATACAATAGGTCTTACATTTGTCAGGTCATAGTTCTATTCTTTACTTTTGGGAATTGGATATAGTTGTCCTAATTTCCATTTTACAGAGATGTCTCTTTTTGCCATACACTGGTCTGCTAGTATTCTAAACACTTTTTGTGTTGTCTGTTCTGCTTTTTTGATTAGAAGATAACTAATTCCTGATACACCAGGTGTAGACTTGTTTTTTGTTTTATTTAAAGCATTAGTCCAATCCTCTTCTGTTACTTTTCTTGATAGATTTTTATAAATTTCAGTGTTTATCTTTTTAATTGAGCTATATGCTTTTACACATTTTGCTAGTAGACTATTTTTATTAATATCTCTTTTCTGAAATTGCTTTATGAAATGAGATCTCACTTCACTTAGAACTTCTTTCTTCTCTATTAGTAGGATTTTCTCATCTCCTGAAGTTTTCATTATTCTGTCTATTTTTATCTTTCTTGATAGTCTTTCTAGCAGACTATTAAGTATAGGTTTTAGTTCTCCTTGTATTGCTTCATATCTTGTATCGATACGTTTATTGATTTTACTTGTTTCTTCTTTTTTCCTTTCTTGTTGTACTTTGAGGTTTAGGATCTTCCACTATTTTTTGTATTCAATTGCTGTTTCATCTAACTATCTTTCTTCGACTAGTGCGTTGATTTGAAGATCATATTTGCAATTTAGTTCTTCTATTTCTGAGTTAGTCTGATGTTGATCATCATCACTTATCTAAGAGCTTTTCTTTTCTACATATTTATAGCAAATTTTTCCTAAGCGTCTTAGGTCTTTTAGGATCTTATCACTTTCATTTGTCTTTTTTGATAAGATGCTACATACTGCAACTTTTTGGCTTAGTAATATTGCATATGTACTTTTAATTATACTATTAGATATAGTATCCCACAACTCATCTAGATTCTTATCTTTACAAATATCCTCAAGCATTGTTGATTTATCTGTGAATCTTAACTCTTTTGATATCTCTTCTTCTAGTTTTGTTTTGTAGCTTTCTCACTTCTCATTTTGTGCTTTGTCTAGCTTGAGGATCCTCTTTTTCTTTTTAAGTCACTTGTTAGTTGCTACTGATCTTACTTTCTGTATTATTCTAGTATCTAACCTTGCAACTATGATTTTGTGATTACTGCATGTAATAAGCTCTGCAGTGTGTATTTCATAGCTTATACTGCATTGGCTTAGTTCTTTAGATGCCCAAATGTAGTCAATTCTAGTACTAGATGTTCTATTTGACTATGTAAACTCCTTCTTATACAGATGATTCTTTCTATATAAGTCTTTGAGATTTGAGTTTTCTAACCATCTTATTAGAGGGAGAGATTGCTTTCTGTTTGAGTTCTCTTTGTTTTGGTCTAACTCTTTTGACCTTATATCATTAAAGTCTTCTAAAATGATTATTCGTATTTTGTTTTTCTCATATTTTTTAATCTTTCGTATTATATGCTGCTGTATCTTTTTCTTTTTTTCCTTATCACTTGGCAGAATGTAGGTATTGATGATTACTAATTTATATCTTTTGAAAAGAAGTAAAACATTAATATAGTAGTTGCTAAATCTATTGATTTGCCCAATATGTTTTTCCTAATTCTTTTTGATTACTATCCCTACTCCTGACCCTTTTAATTTGTTTTCATTTGCATTTGTTCAGAACCCTGCATATCTTCTGTCTTTTAGAATTAAGAATTTGCCTTGTAGCTCTGAAATGTTTGTTTCGCAAATTCCTAGGATATCAATATTTTCTTCTTTTGCCTATTCTAGTAGCAAATTGAGCTTGTGACTACTTGCTTTAAGACCGTTGATGTTATGTGTACTCAACTTTAAAGTTCTGAAGTCTTCATTTTTACCTGAGTTGAATTGGTTTTCTAACTCTCTTGCCCTTTTCTGATTTCTAAATTTTCCTTCTTGAGAAATCTAGGCTCTCTGTAATTCAACTAGTATAACTAATTAGAAGCGATTTGGGACTCTAAAGTTCTAGTAGCTACCTTCTGAGCTAGATCTTGAGTTTTTCTCTTCAGTTAAGGCTAAGAGGTTTTCAAGTAGACCTCTTAGACTACTCATCTCAGTCTTTCTTTTTCTGCAGCTTGGTTTCCTCTCTGCATAATAACTTCTTCTTTCTTTTACTGTCTTGAAACTTTAGGCTTCTTTGTATTTTCTTTCTTCTATACTATTCCTGCTTTTATTGCTGCTGCTTCTTTTCATTCTTATAGTTTTATACTTTCTCTATCTGTTTCTTTGTAACTCTTTATTTGCTAGACCTTCTCGAATTTCTTCTTTTCTCTCCTTAGATTGAGATCTTTTTTACACATGTTTCGAACTTTCTTCTACTAGGTCTGGCTTAGTTTCTTTCATTTTTCCTAAACTTTTTTCACTTCTTCTCTTGGTGTCTTCTTGCATTCCTTTTTGTACTTCATGTATCTGTTTGGTTTCCCAGTTATCTTCTTTTAGAGGTGTCCATTTTAATTTTTCATCGTAGTAGTATGTTGCATATCTTGAGCTATTTAGTAAATCTCTTTTATTTAAAAAATAAATAGTTGCACTTCTCATATTGTTTCTGTTAGTATTTTTAAATATATGCAAAGATTTGGCTCCTGTTCGTTTAACTTGTCTCTAGAGAAGTATCTTATTAGTGTACTCTAGTAAGTCAATTAATCTTCTAGAATACTTGCTTCATGTTTTAAGTTTTTCAAAATTACCTGATCCAAGAGTAATTTTTACCAGGTACTCTCCTATGAACAGGATATACCAGGTCTTTTCTATCTCTTCAATATTTAATAACTCTGGTTCGAATTCTATTTCAGCTCTTGTTTTTCTATATGTTTCTCTAATTATTTCTATAAATTTGACTCTTCTAAGATGTCATACTGACTCAAAGACTTGGGGTCTTTTTGTCTAAGTTAGAAGATCCTATACTGATATTCTATTAGTACACTTATCTGAAGTAGTAATTTCTGGATTCTGCTTTTCTTCCCTACTTCTCTTGTCTTCTGAAATTTCCTTCTTACATGAAGCTTGAATTAGGTTTTCTTTTTTGGGCTTCTTGCTATTTTCTTACTTTGTAATCTTGAGATATTTATTATCTTTTATATGTCTATAGTTTTTCTGCGGGTCTTCTTCTTTAAATAACACTTTGTACTATTTGATCTCTTTTCTACTTATTCTATCTTTAAGAGACTCTAGACCTTTTCAACAGTCAAAGCTTATGATTATCCAAGCATTTCCTCTAATAAAACACTCTTTTATCTTACTGATATGATTACTCTTATATAGTGTTCCTTCTACGAATTTAATTCGCTCTTCCTTTGTATTGCCTGGTAGTACTATTGATGCAATTTTTGCTCTATATTCTCCTAAATTTTCATATGTATTCTCATTAAGGGCCCACATGCTATCTTTTAGAGCATTCCTTTTGGCTCCTTGTAGTTTGCTATTGCATAATTTATTTGTCTCTTCTAATACTCTTTTGAATTATTTATTTCTATTTGTGATATACCTAAGGAGGCATTATCTGTATCTTCTAAAATGATGTTTTTTGTTCAGAGGGCTAGGTCTTCAATCTTAAAACAGGAGCTTGAATATTTAAATAAAAAACAAATTAACAGAAATAGAACTGCTACTGAAATCTTGCTAGAAGATGAGAGAAAAGTAGAAGGTGCAAACTCACAATCTGAGGAGATCTCTAACAAGTCAGCAAAGGAGTTACTCCAAGATTTGCAAGATACAGAATTAACTCTCAACACAGAAATTGAAGACCTAGCCCTCTGAACAAAAAACATCATTTTAGAAGATACAGATAATGCCTCCTTAGGTATATCACAAATAGAAATAAATAATTCAAAAGAGTATTAGAAGAGACAAATAAATTATGCAATAGCAAACTACAAGGAGCCAAAAGGAATGCTCTAAAAGATAGCATGTGGGCCCTTAATGAGAATACATATGAAAATTTAGGAGAATATAGAGCAAAAATTGCATCAATAGTACTACCAGGCAATACAAAGGAAGAGCGAATTAAATTCGTAGAAGGAACACTATATAAGAGTAATCATATCAGTAAGATAAAAGAGTGTTTTATTAGAGGAAATGCTTGGATAATCATAAGCTTTGACTGTTGAAAAGGTCTAGAGTCTCTTAAAGATAGAATAAGTAGAAAAGAGATCAAATAGTACAAAGTGTTATTTAAAGAAGAAGACCCGCAGAAAAACTATAGACATATAAAAGATAATAAATATCTCAAGATTACAAAGTAAGAAAATAGCAAGAAGCCCAAAAAAGAAAACCTAATTCAAGCTTCATGTAAGAAGGAAATTTCAGAAGACAAGAGAAGTAGGGAAGAAAAGCAGAATCCAGAAATTACTACTTCAGATAAGTGTACTAATAGAATATCAGTATAGGATCTTCTAACTTAGACAAAAAGACCCCAAGTCTTTGAGTCAGTATGACATCTTAGAAGAGTCAAATTTATAGAAATAATTAGAGAAACATATAGAAAAACAAGAGCTGAAATAGAATTCGAACCAGAGTTATTAAATATTGAAGAGATAGAAAAGACCTGGTATATCCTGTTCATAGGAGAGTACCTGGTAAAAATTACTCTTGGATCAGGTAATTTTGAAAAACTTAAAACATGAAGCAAGTATTCTAGAAGATTAATTGACTTACTAGAGTACACTAATAAGATACTTCTCTAGAGACAAGTTAAACGAACAGGAGCCAAATCTTTGCATATATTTAAAAATACTAACAGAAACAATATGAGAAGTGCAACTATTTATTTTTTAAATAAAAGAGATTTACTAAATAGCTCAAGATATGCAACATACTACTACGATGAAAAATTAAAATGGACACCTCTAAAAGAAGATAACTGGGAAACCAAACAGATACATGAAGTACAAAAAGGAATGCAAGAAGACACCAAGAGAAGAAGTGAAAAAAGTTTAGGAAAAATGAAAGAAACTAAGCCAGACCTAGTAGAAGAAAGTTCGAAACATGTGTAAAAAAGATCTCAATCTAAGGAGAGAAAAGAAGAAATTCGAGAAGGTCTAGCAAATAAAGAGTTACAAAGAAACAGATAGAGAAAGTATAAAACTATAAGAATGAAAAGAAGCAGCAGCAATAAAAGCAGGAATAGTATAGAAGAAAGAAAATACAAAGAAGCCTAAAGTTTCAAGACAGTAAAAGAAAGAAGAAGTTATTATGCAGAGAGGAAACCAAGCTGCAGAAAAAGAAAGACTGAGATGAGTAGTCTAAGAGGTCTACTTGAAAACCTCTTAGCCTTAACTGAAGAGAAAAACTCAAGATCTAGCTCAGAAGGTAGCTACTAGAACTTTAGAGTCCCAAATCGCTTCTAATTAGTTATACTAGTTGAATTACAGAGAGCCTAGATTTCTCAAGAAGGAAAATTTAGAAATCAGAAAAGGGCAAGAGAGTTAGAAAACCAATTCAACTCAGGTAAAAATGAAGACTTCAGAACTTTAAAGTTGAGTACACATAACATCAACGGTCTTAAAGCAAGTAGTCACAAGCTCAATTTGCTACTAGAATAGGCAAAAGAAGAAAATATTGATATCCTAGGAATTTGCGAAACAAACATTTCAGAGCTACAAGGCAAATTCTTAATTCTAAAAGACAGAAGATATGCAGGGTTCTGAACAAATGCAAATGAAAACAAATTAAAAGGGTCAGGAGTAGGGATAGTAATCAAAAAGAATTAGGAAAAACATATTGGGCAAATCAATAGATTTAGCAACTACTATATTAATGTTTTACTTCTTTTCAAAAGATATAAATTAGTAATCATCAATACCTACATTCTGCCAAGTGATAAGGAAAAAAAGAAAAAGATACAGCAGCATATAATACGAAAGATTAAAAAATATGAGAAAAACAAAATACGAATAATCATTTTAGAAGACTTTAATGATATAAGGTCAAAAGAGTTAGACCAAAACAAAGAGAACTCAAACAGAAAGCAATCTCTCCCTCTAATAAGATGGTTAGAAAACTCAAATCTCAAAGACTTATATAGAAAGAATCATCTGTATAAGAAGGAGTTTACATAGTCAAATAGAACATCTAGTACTAGAATTGACTACATTTGGGCATCTAAAGAACTAAGCCAATGCAGTATAAGCTATGAAATACACACTGCAGAGCTTATTACATGCAGTAATCACAAAATCATAGTTGCAAGGTTAGATACTAGAATAATACAGAAAGTAAGATCAGTAGCAACTAACAAGTGACTTAAAAAGAAAAAGAGGATCCTCAAGCTAGACAAAGCACAAAATGAGAAGTGAGAAAGCTACAAAACAAAACTAGAAGAAGAGATATCAAAAGAGTTAAGATTCACAGATAAATCAACAATGCTTGAGGATATTTGTAAAGATAAGAATCTAGATGAGTTGTGGGATACTATATCTAATAGTATAATTAAAAGTACATATGCAATATTACTAAGCCAAAAAGTTGCAGTATGTAGCATCTTATCAAAAAAGACAAATGAAAGTGATAAGATCCTAAAAGACCTAAGACGCTTAGGAAAAATTTGCTATAAATATGTAGAAAAGAAAAGCTCTTAGATAAGTGATGATGATCAACATCAGACTAACTCAGAAATAGAAGAACTAAATTGCAAATATGATCTTCAAATCAACGCACTAGTCGAAGAAAGATAGTTAGATGAAACAGCAATTGAATACAAAAAATAGTGGAAGATCCTAAACCTCAAAGTACAACAAGAAAGGAAAAAAGAAGAAACAAGTAAAATCAATAAACGTATCGATACAAGATATGAAGCAATACAAGGAGAACTAAAACCTATACTTAATAGTCTGCTAGAAAGACTATCAAGAAAGATAAAAATAGACAGAATAATGAAAACTTCAGGAGATGAGAAAATCCTACTAATAGAGAAGAAAGAAGTTCTAAGTGAAGTGAGATCTCATTTCATAAAGCAATTTCAGAAAAGAGATATTAATAAAAATAGTCTACTAGCAAAATGTGTAAAAGCATATAGCTCAATTAAAAAGATAAACACTGAAATTTATAAAAATCTATCAAGAAAAGTAACAGAAGAGGATTGGACTAATGCTTTAAATAAAACAAAAAACAAGTCTACACCTGGTGTATCAGGAATTAGTTATCTTCTAATCAAAAAAGCAGAACAGACAACACAAAAAGTGTTTAGAATACTAGCAGACCAGTGTATGGCAAAAAGAGACATCTCTGTAAAATGGAAATTAGGACAACTATATCCAATTCCCAAAAGTAAAGAATAGAACTATGACCTGACAAATGTAAGACCTATTGTATTACTAGAAGCATTCTAGAAAACAGTAGTAAGAGTTATTATGCAAAGGCTTGATAGTATACTAGTCAAACACAATATATTAGAAGGCCCAAACTTTGCAGGTTTGTCAGGTAATAGTACTTCAAGTCTAATTCATATCATGAACAACTTGCTGGAAGATACAAGACAAAAAGGCAAAGAGCTATGGATCCTCTTTCAAGACATGAAAAAAGCTTTTGATTCAGTAAGCTTAACAATAATAGAAAAAGCACTAAAGAGAATAAGAATACCTGATCTAACAACTAAGTTCCTTCTCAACTTATACAACAAGTGAAAAATTAAAGTCATCACAGATTATGGTCTTACCAAGAAGTTCAAAGCAGGAGACAGGCTAGACCAAGAAGAAGTAGTCTTACCTCTCATGTGATGAATATTTTATGACCTACTACTAACTATAATCAGCAAAAAGAAAGATTTAGATTATAGAATAAAGCTTAATTGGCTATATGATTTAAAGATAAACAAAGTACAGATAACAAGCTAGCAACAGAATATACTAGCTTATGCAGACGATACAACATAGCTAGCAAGATCAAAAGAGGAAATGCAAAAAATAGTTGATATCTCTGCAGAATTTTATGAGCTAAATGATATTGAGATAAACAGCAAAAAGTCTGAACTTCTTGTATTAAACTTAAAAGGAAAAGGGTTGCAGCCAGAAATTTTGATAGGAAAGATCAAAGAGCTAGTACAAGCAAAGTGAAGAAAAGAAGTTATAAGATATCTTGGAGTTTAGATATCAAAAAAAGGTGAAAAAGAATGTAATGAAGCTATCATTATAAAAGAAATCACAAGAATGTGCAAAGCGATTATATGGAAAAAAGCATCAGTAAGTTAGTTAGTATATCTAAACAATAGTATACTTATGCCCAGTATCGAATACAGACTCCAGACAGCTTTTCTATCTAAATCTGCATGTAAGTGAATACAAAGACCTATTTGGACATTAATTAAAAACAAGATAGATCTAGCAAAATCAGATCTGAATAGCATGTGTAGTCATATGAGGATTTTAGGACTACATACAATTTGGCAGAATCAGCTTGCACATTATATAGGGTCTTTGCTATGATTTTTTTGTGCTAAAAATAGATTTATTATGATTTTCTTAACAAAATTCCTGTGTAACAATGGCTCAGAAAATCATTTTGATAGCAAAAGCCCCATATTACAGAATTAACTATGCGGTTAAACAAACAAAATGAGGTAGGACTCACTACAAAATTAAGAGTTAAAGAAGCCAACTCAGCTATATGAATACAAACAACATCCTTAGTAATTATAGTAAGTTAAATTATACGAAGCTTAGATTTAATTTAGCTTACAAGATAATTTATGAAGGAAAGAAACTAGGCTTCAGTTTTTAAGAAAGCAGAGCCTATAAAGAAAATGCAGAAGTATTAGGCACAAGCATCTCAAGTTTGCTAAATGAAAAGGAGGCTAACAGATATAGAGAGAGTAATAATATAAACATTTTCATACTTGAACAGCTAATAACAAGTAGCGGTAATAGGCTTCTAATATGGCAACAAGTAAGATGCATCAGAGACTGCAAAGGGAAAGGTCGAAAGCTAAACTGGTTCAAGTACATAGAAGAAAGAGTTCTAGATTGCAGTATAACAGAGTATCTAAAAGAAGAATACTATATAGCAGAACCAAACTAGTATGCAATAGGCTTCAACAAGCTTAAAATATCTGCAGACAGGAGAAAAAAAGAGTGGATCATCTTCAAAAAAGAAAAAAGCTTTGAAATTGGCAAAGTTATAAGAAAAGAAAATAAGTATTTTATAACTAAGCACTGGTGAATCGAAGAGAATGAAAGCAAAAGAAATATATTAGCTAGAAAGTATGAGGGCTGTATACATGGAAGACACAATGACACAAGCTGTATAATAAGGCAAAAGCTAAAGACATAGCACCAAGTATTAGAAAAGGTAGTATATGAGAGAAATACACTATCAATTGAAATGCTCCTGTCAGTCTATATAGCAGAAAAAAAGCTCCAGTACGAGAAAAATAAAGAACAGAAAGGAAAAGTAGAAATAAGAGTAGCTAGCATAAAAGAAGCAATAATCTAAAGAGTAATTAGTGATAAAGAGATACAATTAGGCTAACTGATATTGTGGAGAAGTTAAGAAAGAGAAAAAAGCTAGATATATATACAGATGGGTTATTAGTGACAGAGCATGAAGGAGATAGAGAAGAGAAA
>CAJVPM010001517.1:0-11831 GCA_910592325.1 Scutellospora calospora | reverse complement strand
TAAATTAGATAGTTTACTATTTATAGTCTGAGTCTTAATTCTAGTATATAAATTTGTAACTTTGAAAAACCTCTTGTGGAATTTCACACAAATTTTAATAAAGATAAAGACAAAACCTCATCTTAACATTAAAAAAAAAAAAAAAAAAAAAGATCTATGTACTTAGTGTAATAGTTAGATTATCAGACTACTATACAAGAGATCTAGAGTTCAAATCTCACTATTGATAAATTTGAATAATTACTCAGACCTTTGTACTTAACTTACAGTAAACCCTGTTCATTTCTAGAGTTGTAACCTTGTAAATTATATTGCACTAATATTATTTAGATATTGGAAGTATAACAAAGCATTTGGAGAGATATAATATTACACAAATAAATCTTAATAGGATCTATGAGTAAGGGATCTGTATGGTAGAAATTCTGAGTTGGTGAAGTAATATGGCTTTTGATAATTATACTAGCTAATACTTGATTCAAAAAAGAAACTATCATTTCAAAAATATAGATCAAGTGAGGTATGAGCAAGTCTATTCTACAAAGAGAATTAGCAATACCTATTTGGCTTGGCAGCTAACAAGATTAGAAAAATCTATCTCATAAAATATTTGAAGAGATCAGTAAGCAAAAAACAAGTAGAGAGCTACAGTAGGAACTGGAGTTGTATGAATATTTACAAGAGTTTAAGCTAGATGAATCTGTAAAATAGGTATAGACCACTCTAGTAGATATGCTTTGAGATTACCTAGAGCTCTGTGAGCTTACAATATTTTAAGCAATAAGTATCTCAAAAAGACCTAAGCTAAAATTAGTAAATAGATCTGTAATGAGTTAGCTAGCTTAAGCAGTTAGATATTATAGTAATATTAGTTTATAATAGTATGAGTTAGTTAAATAGAGTATTTAAATAAATAACTCACAGATGGGTTACAGATATAGTAGCATAGTGTAGAACTAATCAAGTAGTCTATTATCTGTGTAGTGGACTACTTAAATTAGATAATAACTAAAGTTGTATATGTAGTTTATTATATACTCTTCATATAATTACAAACTATAGGAGAATCCTATATAAAACCTCATATATCAAACTAATAAAATCTGCTTAGCAATATAAACTATCTTGAAAATTAAAAAAAATAATTTATGTATATTCTAATCTTAATAATTAAAAAAATAAAATTCAAATTATATTTGAACTTAAATGAAAATAGCAATTTTATTTATAAAAAAAAATTTTTAAAAAATAGAAATTTAAATATTTAGTATTTGAGTAAAATTATTAAGATAATATATTATTATAAAAAAATATAATTCAAATTATGTCAAGTGTGGTTTTACTACAAAATTTCAAAAATCATTTTTTTGAAAGAACATAATACTAATTAAATTAGCTAATATTATAACTAATATTAGCTAACTTTATTAGTATTAGATCCTTTTAAAAATATGTCTTTCAGAATTTTGTGATAAAATTATCAAATATTAATTAGAGTATAATAATAGTATAATAATATAAAAAAAATAATTATAATTAAATGAATAAAAATAATTAAAATTTAATAAGTATTTTAATAAAAAATATTAGTATAAAAATAATAAGTATTTATTCTATAATCATATTTATAGTCAAAAAAATTTTAGTTTAAAAAAAAAGTTTCTAAAAAAAAAATATAACTATATAAAACTTAAATTTTTATAGAATTAAATATTAAAACTAGATATTTTTAGATATTACTTTATATATTAATCCTCTAGTTATCTTTACTATAATCTTAAGTATATTGTTACTCTTATAGTTTTTCTATCTAATCTATTCTGTTTGTTAATAATTATATTGCTACTAATACTAAATATTTACTTAGTATACTTATTATAAATATTATAAAACAGTTACTTACAAATTTGATAAGATTTAGAAAATTATTTTTATTTATCTGTTACTATTCTAAAATATCTGTTTTCTTATCTATAGTTAGTATTATTAAATATATATCAAGTTTACTTTATTATTCTGTTCATATTTATTTATAAATTCATATTATTATATTTTAAAATAGTTTAATAGTTGAGCTTACTAGTTCCTAATTAGGAAAAGATATATAATAATCTTTATATCTATCTTTAATTCTAAAAAATATAAATTAATATATGAATTATAAAGTTTAAATAATATTAATAATTAGAACAATTAGACTTTGTAATTAAACTAATTAAATTGTATTTAATTAGTTTAATTGCAAAGTTTAATTGTTCTAATTACTAATATTTTATTTAAAGATATTTATAAATTAAGCTCAATAAATAGTTAATAACAAAAACTTATAAAAAATAATACTAATCTGTCTGTTCATTTAAAGTAATATTTATTTAAATCTGCAAATTATTACTTATATTATTTTATCTATAATATATTACTTTATAACTTCAATATCTTTATAGTATTTTATTAAATATCAAATAATAATTTTTTAAATATTGTTAAATAACTGAAATTTATATAAGTTGTTTTATGAATTTTTAGATTAATATAAAATCTTTTTACAATATACTATATATTATAGTATATTTGTATTATTTTCATTTATTTGCTATCTTTCTAAAATATCTGTTTTTTTATTTACAATTAGCATTATTAAATATATATTAAGTTTACTTTGTTATTCTGTTTGTATTTATTTATGAATTCATAATATTATATTTTAAAATAGTTTAATAGTTAAGCTTACTAGTTTCTAATTAGAAAGAGATATATAATAATCTTCATATCTATCTTTAATTCTAAAAAATATAAATTAATATATAAATTATAAAGTTTAAATAGTATTGGTAATTAGAACAATTAGACTTTGTAATTAAACTACTTAAATTGTATTCAATTAGTTTAATTGCAAAGTTTAATTGTTCTAATTACTAATATTCTATTTAAAGATATTTATAAATTAAGCTTAATAAATAGTTAATAACAAAAACTTATAAAAAATAATACTAAATCTGTCTATTTATTTAAAATGATATTTATTTAAATCCAATATACTCTTTCTGATGATCCTTTTTTCTAAAAATTTGAAAAGCCAAAAACAAAAATTTATTGGAGATAATGAAGAAGAAGGTTTTTTTACAATACAACAGTTTTTATAGAGGTCAACTAGTACTTCAGAGACTCCTCTATATAATTAACATGCAAGCTAAAAGTGATATTATGCAAGATAACTAGCAGGTGGAGCCCTTGTATAAAAAATTTTAGTAAAGAGACAAAAAAGAAGCTCTTTGTTAACAAAGTTAGTAAAAGAAGACTTAAGAAGTAGGAGAACAATAAATTATTTTGTCTACACACTTCTTTGGAACTTAGAAAACAATAATATACTACAAGCTTTTTCACTCTGGTCTTCCATTTTTTTTGACAAAAAATAGAGAATCTAGGTTCCCCCTTCCAAAAGATCAGTATTGTTTACTCCTTCCATTTTAGAAAAACTTTGTAGATGTACAACTCCATGCAGTAAACAAAGCTATGTACTCTGTTTGGCAAAGTCATGTACTTTGTTTTTACAAAGTTATATACTTTGTTTATTGTTTAGTCTGTTATGTGACCTCAGTACTACAGGTCCTAAATTCTAAAATTAGATTGTATGTTAGGAAAAGAAATTCTAGAGATAGGTTATAAGTTGCACAACTTAAAATTTTTAAGCCTGACTCAGGTTATAGGGTATTTGGTTACTCTTTTAGTTCCTTTTGTATTCCGTCTCTTTCTTTATGTTACTGCCTAACAAAGTTTTTACGACTTGGGGCAAGTTTTTCTTTGTTAGTAAGCTTAGTGCTTTTAGATTAGTAACAATTTTTATTTTTTTTATCTTGAGACTAGGTGTTAACTACTTGTAGCTTAGTGTTAATTAGGTTATAAGAGACCTAGGATCTTGATAAGGCTTGAAGTCGCTTTTGTTGATCCAAGGATAATATCTTCTTCGAGGAGAGTTACTGCGAGGAGAAAACTGGCTTCTGCAGCAGATCACATCTGAGCACCAATTGGCAGCCAAGTGAATCCTGAATTATAAAAGGAGGGATATAGTTATAGTTTAGTTTTAGGACTTTTTATAATTTGTATCTATATATCATTTTGATATTTTTCTGAATAAATGATGGGTAAGATCGCTCAAGATAAAAAAAAATAATAAAAAAGAAAAAAAGAAAAAAAGCTTTGTTATGATTAGAGTAATTTTTTAGCATAAAAGTAATGATAAATATTTCTATATATTTATTATGATTTTTGTTTTTTTTTTTCTTTTAAGAGTCTCATCATAAAACTTTATTAGATTGTTAATATGTTAGTATTCTACTTATTATATATTGAACTTAAAGAATAAAATTCTACCTAATTTCATAAACTTGATATTATCTAGTTGCTTCTAATAATATTCAAGTATGACTTGTTATACTGATCATTAAGATCAGAACTACAATATCAGATTGCCAAAACTAGATTTCTCTTGATCTAACTAATACTAAATTAAAAGATATTAATATCTAGTAGTAGGAAAAATAAAAATTGTTACTAATCTAAAAGTGCTAAGTTTACTAATAAAGAAAAACTTTTTTTTTTTAAATTTCAATCTATAGATTGAAGTGAGGTCTTGTCTCTATCTTTATTAGGTAAGATATAGTTAAGAGTTTATACAAAACTACTTAGTAATAAATTATATGCAAGAATTGAAGCTCAGATAATAATAAAATGACTAGAGCTAAAGTAACACTAAAGCTAAGCTAATTTAAAATTATCTATGACCTAAACCTACTAGAATAGTCAAAACTCACTTAGATTTGGTTAGAAAGAATAGAGTTTGTAGAAAAGCTATATTTAATCTAATGTAATGACCAAGCTAAAAGTTTTTGTATAGCAAGTTCAATTAGTGAAGTTTGGTTATATTGAGGAAAAGGGCTATAGGAGTTATGAAGTTCTTAAGAATTACGATTAGATTATTCATTATTTCTTTAGTTTAGTTAGTTATTTAAATATAATATGTGAATATTATACTGTTGTTTCTAGTTTGCATATTCTGAACAATAAGATAGTCATAGTTGTTCATAAATTTTTTAGTTAAGTTTAAAGAATAACTTAATAGTTAGCTATGAAGTAGTTTGAAGTAAGTTAGTATATAGTCGAATTATTTGAGTAAGTATATATGGTATAAGCCCTTTAAGTAATGTGTTTAGATTAATAGTATTAAATAAGTCTGTGAATAGTTGAAGTAAAGGGTGATAAATAATAAAGTTTTGTAATATATTAAACTGAGCTTGGATAATTTCTAAGTTTGTAGTGTTAAAGATTTCAGTTGCTGATTGTAAAGTAATTTTATGTAGAGTATTATTGTTATGATTTGTGATCTATTGGAGTTTAGAATCTGTTTGGTTGTATTTAAAGTATTTGTTATTTGGTATAATATTTGAGTAGTATTTTTGTAAATATAATAGTATAAGTAGTTCATTATATAAGAGTTTAATATGAAAAGTTTTAAGTTTACTAAGCTTAAAGTTAGTAAATTTGTATGATCATTTATTGTTGTTGTTAAGATATAACTATGTTGAGTTCTAGTTAATTTGGTCATATAGATAAGCTCATGTTTGGTTATAAATTTGTGATAACTATATTGCAATAATATAGGTATTGCATATTGTTTTGATAAGTTTGCGAGTAGATTGTTCTATATTAAAGTTTTCTCATATAATAGAAAAGTTAAGATTATATAAATTAATATGTTTGAATTCAAGAAATAGTAAAGTTTGATAAGTTTGTGTGAGTATATTAGCAGCTTCATTAAAGTCATCATTATTATGAGCTAATACTTTATAGAGTGTAATTGTAATATTTAAATATCAAAAACTCACTCAAACAATTACAAACCTCTTATATACTTACTCATATAACAACTAGCCAATCTAGTACTCAATACTTAATCTTATTAAATCTTACAAATTTACAATTACACTCTATAAAGTATTAGCTCATAATAATGATGACTTTAATGAAGCTGCTAATATACTCACACAAACTTATCAAACTTTACTATTTCTTGAATTCAAACATATTAATTTATATAATCTTAACTTTTCTATTATATGAGAAAACTTTAATATAGAACAATCTACTCGCAAACTTATCAAAACAATATGCAATACCTATATTATTGCAATATAGTTATCACAAATTTATAACCAAACATGAGCTTATCTATATGACCAAATTAACTAGAACTCAACATAGTTATATCTTAACAACAACAATAAATGATCATACAAATTTACTAACTTTAAGCTTAGTAAACTTAAAACTTTTCATATTAAACTCTTATATAATGAACTACTTATACTATTATATTTACAAAAATACTACTCAAATATTATACCAAATAACAAATACTTTAAATACAACCAAACAGATTCTAAACTCCAATAGATCACAAATCATAACAATAATACTCTACATAAAATTACTTTACAATCAGCAACTGAAATCTTTAACACTACAAACTTAGAAATTATCCAAGCTCAGTTTAATATATTACAAAACTTTATTATTTATCACCCTTTACTTCAACTATTCACAGACTTATTTAATACTATTAATCTAAACACATTACTTAAAGGGCTTATACCATATATACTTACTCAAATAATTCGACTATATACTAACTTACTTCAAACTACTTCATAGCTAACTATTAAGTTATTCTTTAAACTTAACTAAAAAATTTATGAACAACTATGACTATCTTATTGTTCAGAATATGCAAACTAGAAACAACAGTATAATATTCACATATTATATTTAAATAACTAACTAAACTAAAGAAATAATGAATAATCTAATCGTAATTCTTAAGAACTTCATAACTCCTATAGCCCTTTTCCTCAATATAACCAAACTTCACTAATTGAACTTGCTATACAAAAACTTTTAGCTTGGTCATTACATTAGATTAAATATAGCTTTTCTACAAACTCTATTCTTTCTAACCAAATCTAAGTGAGTTTTGACTATTCTAGTAGGTTTAGGTCATAGATAATTTTAAATTAGCTTAGCTTTAGTGTTACTTTAGCTCTAGTCATTTTATTATTATCTGAGCTTCAATTCTTGCATATAATTTATTACTAAGTAGTTTTGTATAAACTCTTAACTATATCTTACCTAATAAAGATAGAGACAAGACCTCACTTCAATCTATAGATTGAAATTTAAAAAAAAAAAGTTTTTCTTTATTAGTAAACTTAGCACTTTTAGATTAGTAACAATTTTTATTTTTCCTACTACTAGATATTAATATCTTTTAATTTAGTATTAGTTAGATCAAGAGAAATCTAGTTTTGGCAATCTGATATTGTAGTTCTGATCTTAATGATCAGTATAACAAGTCATACTTGAATATTATTAGAAGCAACTAGATAATATCAAGTTTATGAAATTAGGTAGAATTTTATTCTTTAAGTTCAATATATAATAAGTAGAATACTAACATATTAACAATCTAATAAAGTTTTATGATGAGACTCTTAAAAGAAAAAAAAAAACAAAAATCATAATAAATATATAGAAATATTTATCATTACTTTTATGCTAAAAAATTACTCTAATCATAACAAAGCTTTTTTTCTTTTTTTCTTTTTTATTATTTTTTTTTATCTTGAGCGATCTTACCCATCATTTATTCAGAAAAATATCAAAATGATATATAGATACAAATTATAAAAAGTCCTAAAACTAAACTATAACTATATCCCTCCTTTTATAATTCAGGATTCACTTGGCTGCCAATTGGTGCTCAGATGTGATCTGCTGCAGAAGCCAGTTTTCTCCTCGCAGTAACTCTCCTCGAAGAAGATATTATCCTTGGATCAACAAAAGCGACTTCAAGCCTTATCAAGATCCTAGGTCTCTTATAACCTAATTAACACTAAGCTACAAGTAGTTAACACCTAGTCTCAAGATAAAAAAAATAAAAATTGTTACTAATCTAAAAGCACTAAGCTTACTAACAAAGAAAAACTTGCCCCAAGTCGTAAAAACTTTGTTAGGCAGTAACATAAAGAAAGAGACGGAATACAAAAGGAACTAAAAGAGTAACCAAATACCCTATAACCTGAGTCAGGCTTAAAAATTTTAAGTTGTGCAACTTATAACCTATCTCTAGAATTTCTTTTCCTAACATACAATCTAATTTTAGAATTTAGGACCTGTAGTACTGAGGTCACATAACAGACTAAACAATAAACAAAGTATATAACTTTGTAAAAACAAAGTACATGACTTTGCCAAACAGAGTACATAGCTTTGTTTACTGCATGGAGTTGTACATCTACAAAGTTTTTCTAAAATGGAAGGAGTAAACAATACTGATCTTTTGGAAGGGGGAACCTAGATTCTCTATTTTTTGTCAAAAAAAATGGAAGACCAGAGTGAAAAAGCTTGTAGTATATTATTGTTTTCTAAGTTCCAAAGAAGTGTGTAGACAAAATAATTTATTGTTCTCCTACTTCTTAAGTCTTCTTTTACTAACTTTGTTAACAAAGAGCTTCTTTTTTGTCTCTTTACTAAAATTTTTTATACAAGGGCTCCACCTGCTAGTTATCTTGCATAATATCACTTTTAGCTTGCATGTTAATTATATAGAGGAGTCTCTGAAGTACTAGTTGACCTCTATAAAAACTGTTGTATTGTAAAAAAACCTTCTTCTTCATTATCTCCAATAAATTTTTGTTTTTGGCTTTTCAAATTTTTAGAAAAAAGGATCATCAGAAAGAGTATATTGGATTTAAATAAATATCATTTTAAATAAATAGACAGATTTAGTATTATTTTTTATAAGTTTTTGTTATTAACTATTTATTAAGCTTAATTTATAAATATCTTTAAATAGAATATTAGTAATTAGAACAATTAAACTTTGCAATTAAACTAATTGAATACAATTTAAGTAGTTTAATTACAAAGTCTAATTGTTCTAATTACCAATACTATTTAAACTTTATAATTTATATATTAATTTATATTTTTTAGAATTAAAGATAGATATGAAGATTATTATATATCTCTTTCTAATTAGAAACTAGTAAGCTTAACTATTAAACTATTTTAAAATATAATATTATGAATTCATAAATAAATACAAACAGAATAACAAAGTAAACTTAATATATATTTAATAATGCTAATTGTAAATAAAAAAACAGATATTTTAGAAAGATAGCAAATAAATGAAAATAATACAAATATACTATAATATATAGTATATTGTAAAAAGATTTTATATTAATCTAAAAATTCATAAAACAACTTATATAAATTTCAGTTATTTAACAATATTTAAAAAATTATTATTTGATATTTAATAAAATACTATAAAGATATTGAAGTTATAAAGTAATATATTATAGATAAAATAATATAAGTAATAATTTGCAGATTTAAATAAATATTACTTTAAATGAACAGACAGATTAGTATTATTTTTTATAAGTTTTTGTTATTAACTATTTATTGAGCTTAATTTATAAATATCTTTAAATAAAATATTAGTAATTAGAACAATTAAACTTTGCAATTAAACTAATTAAATACAATTTAATTAGTTTAATTACAAAGTCTAATTGTTCTAATTATTAATATTATTTAAACTTTATAATTCATATATTAATTTATATTTTTTAGAATTAAAGATAGATATAAAGATTATTATATATCTTTTCCTAATTAGGAACTAGTAAGCTCAACTATTAAACTATTTTAAAATATAATAATATGAATTTATAAATAAATATGAACAGAATAATAAAGTAAACTTGATATATATTTAATAATACTAACTATAGATAAGAAAACAGATATTTTAGAATAGTAACAGATAAATAAAAATAATTTTCTAAATCTTATCAAATTTGTAAGTAACTGTTTTATAATATTTATAATAAGTATACTAAGTAAATATTTAGTATTAGTAGCAATATAATTATTAACAAACAGAATAGATTAGATAGAAAAACTATAAGAGTAACAATATACTTAAGATTATAGTAAAGATAACTAGAGGATTAATATATAAAGTAATATCTAAAAATATCTAGTTTTAATATTTAATTCTATAAAAATTTAAGTTTTATATAGTTATATTTTTTTTTTAGAAACTTTTTTTTTAAACTAAAATTTTTTTGACTATAAATATGATTATAGAATAAATACTTATTATTTTTATACTAATATTTTTTATTAAAATACTTATTAAATTTTAATTATTTTTATTCATTTAATTATAATTATTTTTTTTATATTATTATACTATTATTATACTCTAATTAATATTTGATAATTTTATCACAAAATTCTGAAAGACATATTTTTAAAAGGATCTAATACTAATAAAGTTAGCTAATATTAGTTATAATATTAGCTAATTTAATTAGTATTATGTTCTTTCAAAAAAATGATTTTTGAAATTTTGTAGTAAAACCACACTTGACATAATTTGAATTATATTTTTTTATAATAATATATTATCTTAATAATTTTACTCAAATACTAAATATTTAAATTTCTATTTTTTAAAAATTTTTTTTTATAAATAAAATTGCTATTTTCATTTAAGTTCAAATATAATTTGAATTTTATTTTTTTAATTATTAAGATTAGAATATACATAAATTATTTTTTTTAATTTTCAAGATAGTTTATATTGCTAAGCAGATTTTATTAGTTTGATATATGAGGTTTTATATAGGATTCTCCTATAGTTTGTAATTATATGAAGAGTATATAATAAACTACATATACAACTTTAGTTATTATCTAATTTAAGTAGTCCACTACACAGATAATAGACTACTTGATTAGTTCTACACTATGCTACTATATCTGTAACCCATCTGTGAGTTATTTATTTAAATACTCTATTTAACTAACTCATACTATTATAAACTAATATTACTATAATATCTAACTGCTTAAGCTAGCTAACTCATTACAGATCTATTTACTAATTTTAGCTTAGGTCTTTTTGAGATACTTATTGCTTAAAATATTGTAAGCTCACAGAGCTCTAGGTAATCTCAAAGCATATCTACTAGAGTGGTCTATACCTATTTTACAGATTCATCTAGCTTAAACTCTTGTAAATATTCATACAACTCCAGTTCCTACTGTAGCTCTCTACTTGTTTTTTGCTTACTGATCTCTTCAAATATTTTATGAGATAGATTTTTCTAATCTTGTTAGCTGCCAAGCCAAATAGGTATTGCTAATTCTCTTTGTAGAATAGACTTGCTCATACCTCACTTGATCTATATTTTTGAAATGATAGTTTCTTTTTTGAATCAAGTATTAGCTAGTATAATTATCAAAAGCCATATTACTTCACCAACTCAGAATTTCTACCATACAGATCCCTTACTCATAGATCCTATTAAGATTTATTTGTGTAATATTATATCTCTCCAAATGCTTTGTTATACTTCCAATATCTAAATAATATTAGTGCAATATAATTTACAAGGTTACAACTCTAGAAATGAACAGGGTTTACTGTAAGTTAAGTACAAAGGTCTGAGTAATTATTCAAATTTATCAATAGTGAGATTTGAACTCTAGATCTCTTGTATAGTAGTCTGATAATCTAACTATTACACTAAGTACATAGATCTTTTTTTTTTTTTTTTTTTTTAATGTTAAGATGAGGTTTTGTCTTTATCTTTATTAAAATTTGTGTGAAATTCCACAAGAGGTTTTTCAAAGTTACAAATTTATATACTAGAATTAAGACTCAGACTATAAATAGTAAACTATCTAATTTA
>CAJVPM010001516.1:0-11832 GCA_910592325.1 Scutellospora calospora | reverse complement strand
TACTTGGTGCCATGTTTTTAGCTTTTATATTTTATTATTATATCTTATTATTTATTTTTTTTTAATATAAAATTTTGTTTTTATCTTTATTAAAATTTGTATAAGAGGTCTGGTGATCTTAGTATAGTGGTTAGGTTGCCAGACCGCCATGCAAGAGGTCTGGAGTTCAAATCTCACTGTCAATAAATTTGAATAATTTCTCAGACTTCTGTACCTAACTTATGGCAAACTCTGTTCATTTCTGGAGTTATAGCCCTGTAAATTATGTTGCACCAATGTCATCCAGATATTGGAAGTACAATATGACACCTGAAGAACATAATATTATACAAATAAATCTTGATAGGATCTACAGACAGAGAATCTGCATGATAAAAATCCTGAGTTAGATGAAGTAGTACAGATTTCGATAGTCAATTTGGTTAATACTTGATCTGGTAAGGAAGTTTATGTATATATATTGTAGATCAAACAGATACAAGTAAGTCTGTCTGACACGCAAAAAGGCCAGCAGTACCAACCTGGCTTGGTAGCTAACTGAATTTGGAAGGATTTGCTTTGTGAAATATCTTGGAAACCTTGAAGAACTAAACCAGTAGAGAGCTACAGAAGGAACTAAGTCGTATGAATATTGACAAGGGTCTAAGCTAGGTAGAACCTATGAAATAGGTGTGGGACACTCTAGTAGATTTGCTTACGAGGTTAACTAGCTCTGCAGATACTCACAATATGTTAGCTATAATGTACTTCAAGAGGACCTAAGCTGTTCAGTAGAATGATCTGTAACAAGCTAGCTGGCTTAAGCAGTTAGGTGTTGCAGTAATATTAGTTTGGGATTGTATATGACACTACATTGAACAGAGTGTTTAAACAGGTAATTCACAAGTAGTTTACAAGTAGAGCAGCTTGTATAAAACTACTTAGATAGCCTAACGTCTGTGTAGCAGACTACTTAAATAGATAATGACTAAAGTTGTATGTGTGACTAGTTATACACTCTTCATGTAACTATAACAGCAGGGCCACCCATGTTGTAACCCTGTATCTGAAAATTAATAAAATACTTGCAGCAAAGTAAGCCTCTTAATACCAAAAATAAAAAAAAATTTGTATAAGATTCTACAAAAAATTTCTTAGAATTTACAACTTTGTTTATTAGAATAAGACTCAAACTATAAATAGTAAACTATTTAATTTATTTATAATTTAAACCTACTAAAGTAATTAAAAACTTATTTAGATTTAAATATTTATAATAGTATTAGATAAATAACTATATTTAGTTTACAAAGTAGATTATATATAAATTTTGTATTACACTAGTTCTAGTAAAAAATATAAATTATTATTATTATTATATAATTAATTAAATTAGTAATTTAAGTATATATATATATAGTCTTAGTCTATTTTAAAATAAGTTTTATAAGAATAGTATTATAAACAAGATATTTGTTAAAGACTATTAAATATTTTATTTTAAGTTTTTAATCAAAAAATTTAATGTAATAAGAATTTTAAATTTGTTTATAGATTTTATTAAAGAGTTTGAAGAAGAATTAGATAGTAAGTTTAGTAGCTATTTTGTAAGTATTAATATATAAAACAAATAATTTAATAAACAAAAAAGTATAAATCTTTAAAAAGTAATTTCAATTATTAGATATTTTTGAAAAAGTTGTTAGTATTATAGAGATAAGTAAAAAGTTAATTAATTATATAATTTTTGAGTTATTTGAATAAATAGATTAGTTGAACTATAGTATAGATAGAAAAATATATTTATTATAAAATTATAATATAAATAACTAACTAGTTTAACTAATTTAAGTTTAATTAGGATTAGAGTTAGAGTTAGAATTAGTGTTAGAGTTAGGTTTAGTTTAATTAGAGTTAGAGTTAAAATTAGAATTAGTATTAGAGTTGGATTTAAGTTTATAGTTTAAATTAGCTTAAAATTAATAGTTTTATATTATTATTTTATAATAATTATAATTTGTCTATCTATACTATAGAAGATCTAATAAGTTAAATAATATAGATATAAAGAAATCTTAAATTATTTGAATTTTTAAGTATAAAAAAATTAATTATTAGAGCAGAAAAGCTAATGTTAAGAATTTTTTGATTATTATAGAAGAGGCAATTATTGTATAAAATATATTTAAATAAATATGATAATATTAGAAATTTATTTTAGTAGATTTTTAACTTAAGATTTTAATAGTTAAGTTAGAAAGTAGTAAAATTAGATGATTGTTTTTAATTATTATTAAAAAAAAGTTATATAGTATTTTAGTTAATATATTTAAAAATATATGAGATATTTTGTATTTATTTTTAAGATAACTATAAAGCAATAATATAAGAGTTGTATATATTTTAATTAGTTTACATATAAGTTATTTAATAAAAAAGTTTTTAAACTATAATATAGAGTAAGAATTGTAAATATTAGTATAATTAAATTTAAGAAAAAGTGAGAATAAATAATATTTATTTAAATAATTAATATAATTATTAAAGATATTGTTATTATATATTAGTATTTTATAAAATTTGATTATAAGATTAAAAGAATTGATATTGTTAAGTAAAGTTATCTAATAGGCTAATATTTAAGTAAATGAAGTTTAAATAGAATAAATAGTTTTTTTATGAGTTTATTATATTTAAGAATAATAGATAAGAAATTAGTATAAATTTGAATTTAACTATTTTAAAAGTAAAACTTATAGCTAGTAGAATTAAAATTAGCTTAGCTTTGTAAGAAAATAGACAAAGTTGAATTTGTACAAAACATTTGTGAAAGAACTGATTATTGCAAATTTGAATTTATTATATATTTATAAAATATTGATTAGTACAAATATCAATAACTGATCTATCTGTATAGAAAACAAATAGCTATTAGTTCTAATTTGTTTAGTAGATTTGTTCTAGTTATTAGGTAGCATTATTAAAATTAAAGATCATAAAAATTGAAAAAGAATTAGAAATGAAAGAATAGTAAAAGAATTATAAAGTAATATTAAGTATAGTAGATTTAAATAATTTGTATTAAGTTTAGGTTTATTAGAAGAGTTCTGATATATCTTTCAACTAAGAAATATTGTTAAAAGAGTAGCTAATATTTCTAGAGTATATACACTAGTAAGTTCAGACTATATTCTTAGCAGAGAAAACATGTTGGGTTTAAGTAAAAGTATAGATTAGTAGAGTTAGAGTTAGGTTTTAATGTCTAATAAGTAATTAAAATAAATAATATCCTATTTATTTTGAATTCAATTGCACTAAAAATCATATCAATTTCAGCAACTCCGTGGCTAATAAGCGTAATTGGTCTGCTTATAGGTTTATTCATTCAAAATTACATAATTGCATGCTTACTGAAAAAGCAGAAAAACTTGTTTTTATATATTAAAATATACGAATTCTTCGTCAATTAAAAAGATCTATATTAGTTAGAGATCCGCATATTGTAGAAAAAACTTGTAGTGTTACCTTAAATAATCAAGAGCAAAGTGGTGACCTAAATAATAACGATATAAGTGAAGAAGATATGGTAGGTATGAATTTGATAACGATAATTGCACCGAAGAATAAAATCTGCATGTAATTTAGTAGTTGTAAAGAAATAATAATACCAGCCGAAACTACATAATTCTGGCTTTATATATCAAATGATCAAAATTACAAATTACTGAACGTGAAACTTACGCAAAATTACATGAAATGTAAAAATGTAATTTTCGTAACACAACCCTAAGCAGACTTAATTTATGCTAAATTCTGCTACGTAGTAGTATAATTCTGATAATTCTGGACACCCTACGTCCGGAGTATCGACCTTGTACATATCGGATGCATATAGAACTTTTATCATTTTAGAAATATTAAACGAGCAAAGATCTCACCCAAATTAGCTATACAATGCATAGACTCAGATCTATAAAACCTGGAATAATGACTTTATATGGTCGCACGTTATTTTGAGACGCATATAGGCGTTATTTGAAACCGCATACTATTTTTAGGAGAAATAGTACGTACGTATGATTTTTAAATAACGCCCATGCCCTTTATTATGCGAAAATACAATATAGTGTTTATTACATAGATAACAACCTGCTACATAATTTACTGCCTTTTTTATGCGTCGTTTCAACTAAACTGTAACAGTTAAGACTAAGGAGTTTTAGCTGTACCTTTAAGTCGTACAATCATGAATCAATCTTCTAATTTTCGAAATCGTTGATTTTGTATTAAGTTTCCCGAAAAAAAATTCCAAAATTTGAATAAACACATTATTAATGAACCATCGTATTATTCGCCAAAATAATTTATAAAAAATAATTTCTTGAGAAAAGTCGAAAATTATAGTTCTTGATTACTAAAGCTTTAAAAATTAATTGATATTTTATTGAATGATCATAAATTATTATATTTTATAATTTGTACGTATCTTTATTTACTATTTTATTTATATAAATCATTATTAATGACTAACTTGATTTACAGAGAATTGAGAAATTATAAATAAACATTTTATAATAAAATCATTTTACTATTTTTAAATTTTTTAAGTTTTTTATATAATTTATTATATTAGAATTTAGAGTATTTATACATCAATAATTAGCTAATATTATATATAAAACATTACAAATACATTTGTTCAAAAGTAAATAAAAGATTTAATTTAAAAGTTACAAACGGTTGAATATTTTAATTACTGGATTCTTTTAATAATATATTGTGTAATTGTAATTAATATACCACATGATAACTTCTATAAAAATAATACAGTATATTACTACTTTTAAATTCAGTTATCTAACATCTTTTAATTTCAATAAAGAAAGAAAACGTGACCTAGCTGTATGCACATAAGTGAGATGGTAACGTGACCTAGCCATAGGCACGTGATAAACGTGATCATGGCCTGACCGAACAGAAGCCACGACCAGAACCAAGAACCGAAGCTAAGCCGCAAGATCCCGACATGTGAAACTAGAATCTAATAAATGCTATACGTATTGGGTCGCAAGATCCCGACATGTGAAACTAGCACCTAATAAATGCTATACATATTGGGTTTGGCTCGAGGCGAAGCCCCTTTAGAACAATTGAATAATGGCTTTGTGAGAACAAAGGTCATGTAAATGAATCATTGTAAACTTGTAGATCCTTTGACGCTCAATTTAGTTAAATTGTGTGTGTCAAACCTCATGTATCTTTCTTGTATAAAGTCTTGTAACTCTGTTATTAAAGAGCAGATAGATAAGATATCGTTTGTTGTTTAATAAAGACCCACCTTTAACGTTAAGATTAGGATCTTAGTAGCAGTTAAATCCTTGGTTCTCGGATCAAATATACCACGTCTCTTTTGAGTTGCCCTGTATTGTCTAATGTTACTAAGAAGGACCCGGTAGCCCAGAATCCGCCCCTCACAATACGTAATTGCTAATTCGATAACCTGATATAATATGATTTTAATCTCTCAGTTAGCCAATAAAATTGTTGAAGTTTTAGGACCGTCTTTTAGGACCGAGACCAGACCAAAAAACTTTAATAGACTTATCTTGTCAAGGACTAGGACGGACTGGATCGGACTGATCCATTCTTAAATATTACATTAAAAAATAGAATAAATGTAAATAAAACTTTTACGAGTTATTCAATATATTTAATATATATGTAATAATATATTTTTTTGAATTAATATTAAACTTTATATTAAAATTTTCCAGTTTTGTGTAAATTTAAGAATTTTTTTTGATAAAACATAATTAGTATAGATGATTAATATAGTAATATTGTATGATCGATATAAAACTATTGGATCCAAATTAAATTACAGTCAAAATTATAAACGGTACATGCACGCACAGTACTGTTTGAGATCATTTAAAGTATACTCATAGTATGTACGATTGAATTTTATACCGGTATGTTAGTAGTTTATAAAATTAAGCATTTGGATCGGAACAGGTCAATTTAGATTAAATTTACATCGATTTAATAGTAATTCTGTTTGTAAAACGGATAACTTAACAAACCAACCTATTAATGCAGTAACAGAGGCCTTTGATTACATCTTTTTTTAAATTTACAGCGGATTTCTGTTTCTAATTAAGCTAATCATTTTTGGCGAAATTGATCGCATGTGCTACATATACATGAATAAAAAAAAACAATTTAAAACGTATTAGTATTGGGGAGTGGTAGACAAGTTATTACACAAGGAATAATGCAAAGCAGTTTTATTTGTCCATTTGATTCTATGAATGGATAGCGTTAGTGACAAATCACACTTGCAGCAATTTATATTCTATTTAACGCCTTTTTTTTTTTAATCAAAAAGGAACTAATTGGCAAACAATTAATTCGGAATTTAGCGTTAACGTTAATAGTTAAGGAAATATAAATACCCAAAATAACATATCGTAATTCAATTTATGAAAATCAAAGTTTTTAGCTAGCCATAATTATATTATACTCTTTTAAACGTGACAACACATCAAAAGATTAATAATGAGGATGCTTAGTAAGAGATAATTTTCTTGCATATTTATATCTAAAAAAAATTACGCATACATGTTATACGTATAAGATATATTGTCTCCGACATACTTAATTATACTCGATATAAATATAAATATGTAAATATTTAGAGATTTATTTGTCAATCCTATTGTCTCTCAAACATTTTTCTCCCAAAATTATGAAACTTAACACCAATCGATCTCAGAATTGAGTGTTATTGCGAATATCCAATACAAATTTAATTGAGTTTCTCTTTTTTCATAAATTTAATTTCAGATTGGATTTTTGGTCATTCGAAAATCTTGAGATAGGGGAATTTTTGAATGTTTCTGAATCCTATTAAGGATATCATATCAAATAGGTAATGGTAAGTAGGTAAGTACTACCGTAATGTACGCACCTAGGTAAGTATTACTGTAACGTACGCACGTAAGAACTTATGTGTACATATTCGATATGCACACTTGATGCTTGAAAAGAACGAATCTAAAACTCGTATTACTGTTACATATAAAAATAGTTTGACGTTTTTGATCATTTGGTGTACAATTCTGTATATAAATAAGGCAAAAATTAATTACAGTTACTCCTTCATTAGGTAATTATGCCTTAACAACACAATATATTAATTATTATTTTTTAATAGGGTAATAATATGTAGTATTATATATAGGATCGCTATGATTGTTTAAAATTCTATCAAATCAAATTTAAAGATTTAAAGATAACATAATTAAAGAACGAAAAAAAAAAATTTGCATTAGTTTTAGCATTGGCATAGATCATCTCTCCGCGTTAAATAAACATGTAATGTGCAATATACACGCTTCTTAGGACTGAGGTCTAAAAACTGATGGTTGTGAACTTGGTTACAAAGATAAGATTCAATTTAGAGTAACAGCAATTAACCAGTTTTGGTTATTCGAAACACATATACGTAGGATAATCCCTTAATGTATAATAGTCAATTGTACGTACATACTACTATATTAAACCTTGCTTATATGATATTTTATGCACTACTTCTTTAGTATATAAAGAACTTCTGAAATGTTTGTTTTTTCTTCAACCCAAATTTTCTATCTCAGTTTTTGTTTCCTCTGTGTAAAAGCGAAGACCTGGTGTCTTGCTGCTTTACACTTGTAATATATTTTATTAGGCTTCTTTTTGGTTTTTCTATTTTAAGATATACATATATATATTATTTATTTATTTATCAAAGTTATATATTTATTTTTAATTAATATACATTTATATTTATAAAATGAAAAACCGAAACGTAATATTTTTTTATGTTATATTGATCTTGACATCATGGACACAATTCGTACCTGCTTGTAAGTTATCATAAATGATCAGATCACTCGCATAATCACGACATATAATTATAATAAACGCTAACGAATGAACTTTTATCAATCATAAATAGCAAAATTAATCCGTAATGGTGACAGTCAATCCTGTCTTCAACACTCAGATACCGCATCCACTTCTTGCGTCCCACTTTCCCAAACAACTTGTCCAACTAACAGATTTATTAATGTTCCAAATTCTGTTAAATGGAATATAATACCAGTTAATCAATTAATAGCTTTCAATTCTACAAATTCAACTGATGTTTTTATTGAATCGTCGGATAATAAAGCTTGTCTTGTCACTTCAAATGGTGGTGTGCAAGTTTGCCCGTGCGATCAAAGTATTTCTCAAAAATGGAAATTCAGTAATGATAATTTAATGAGTAGTTCCAATGTTGGTCAATGTTTAGCAATTATCGGTAATAATTTTGGTTTAAATCCCTGCCAATCTGGTGTTGAATCTATGTCTTGGAAATCTTTTAATGTCGCTCCAAGTATGTATTTTTTTACTTTATATTATTATATGTTTTTTATTTATCAATTCATTTTCTTATTAATTCATTTTATTTAATTTATTTCATTTAATTACTTCATTTTATGTTATTTTTATTATTTCATTTTTAAAGACGCGGTTAACTTTTATCCAAGTACATTATTCGCGGGCAATTATGTTCAATTAACGACAAACACATATACATTCCAAAATCTTCCCTCTTCCATGTTTTCATCTCCATTTTCTATCGAAGTTCCTCCCGGTTTCCAATTCATTATTAACAATGGAAATAATAATTCTATAACTTATACTTCTGATATGGCTAGCCTTTTACCTATAAATGATAAAACTTCTACAATAATTGTAAAGATAATGCCTGGAATAATTGCTTATGAATATGAAAATTATTTTGGTGCAAGTGAATATTATAATGTTGGATCTCAAATCCCTACTTCAAAAAGTGTTGGTTCTATTATGATGCCTGTAGATTCAAGAGTTATTATATGGCATTCTTCAAATTTTTCTGGAAATGATTTTGGTTTATTTGAACCAATTCATAGTTTTTCCGGTGTTTTAACTGAATCTAGTCAATTTTCTCTTGGAAGTTTAGATGTATCTAAAAATACATGTAAAAATGAATGTGCTTCCGGTGGTTTTTGTTCATCAGATAATGTATGCACTTGTAAACCTGGATTTGTAGGCACTCAATGTGATAAATGTGCCCCTGGTTTCTGGGGTCCAAATTGTCAAGGTATTATTATCGTTATATATTTTTTTATGTTAATTTTGAATATGATTATGATCATTATTTTTATACCATTTTTTATGTTTTATTTATAGCATGCCCATCGAATTGTAACGGTATCTGTGATGATGGATTACTTGGATCCGGTAATTGTAAATGTCCTACTGGATTTAATGGCACTAATTGTAGTACTTGTGCTGCCGGATTCTTTGGTCCAAACTGTCAACGTAAGTTTTTTTAATAATATATATATTATATATATTATATATTTTTATAAATTTTATTTCACCTAATATTAAATATCTATATTTTTAGCATGTAATTGCGGCAATGGTGTTTGTGATAGTCAAGGAAAATGTACTTGTAACGCCGGCTGGGACCCAAACACGAATTGTACAGTTCCTAAAGCGGGTTACTTTCTATCTGGTAGTGATGCCAAGGCGTGTGCAATAGGGTGCGCTACATGTGATTCACAAACCGGAAAATGTACTTCTTGTTTAGCCGGACTAAACTTTGCAACTGATAATCCAACTCAATGTGTTCCTCAAGTTAATACTTGTCCTTCCGGTCAATTTGCTAATGCAAATAATACTTGTACTCCTTGTAATATTAATTTTCAAACTTGCTTCGGTTCTGGTCCTGATCAGTGTTTGAAATGTGCTGCGCCGAAATTTTATTTAGAAAGTCAATGTGTCACTCCTTCGGCAAATGGAAAATGCGTATCTTCACTTGGAAATCAAGTTTTCGTTGTTAATGTCACCAAAAGTGTTTGCGATGGTATGTCATTATTTGTTGTTTGGAACCAATTTTATATTTTCATAGGTTAAAACTGGATAAAACTGGATTAAACCTATAAATATAACACCGGTTTCATTTGAATTTTTTCTGAGATTATCGTTATACTCAACGATTTAAAAATCTACTCCACATAAGGCAAATTTTCAAAAAGTTTACTGATAACTTTTGTAAAATATAAAGTTATCGGTAAACTTTTAGAAATTTTTACTTCTAACATTATGTAGATAGCTTTTTAAATTGAAACATATTGTCGAGTATAATAGCTTTCTCACAAGACGTTAATATTAATCAATTTTTTTGTATAATTTAAAAAGCTTGTCCAAGTGCATGTCTTGATTGTTCATTAACAAACCCCGACATTAGCAGTCCGACTAATAGTGTACAATGTAGTAAATGCCTTCCAGGATTTGTACTTGATAATGGTAATTGTGTTAAGACTTGTTCTTCTGGAAAATTTGTTAATCCAAGCGACAATTTAACTTGCATAGGTTAGTATAAAATTTTTATATTTGATATATCGAATTTTTTTAAAGAGTTTATTTAGAATATTGAAATAATTTCATGTCCAAATAATATTTCTATTCTTCTATTATCTTAATATAGCATGTGATAGTTCATGTGCAACTTGCAGTGGACCTACTGCATCTCAGTGTCTATCATGTTCTGCGTCAAATCAATTTGCGATGAATGGAATCTGTTCTTCAACTCCATGTCCATCTTCATATTTCTCTCAGAGTACAGCCTGCACAAAATGTCATCACGATTGCTTAGAGTGTTCCGGTCCAGGATTTAATCAATGTAAAAAATGTCCTTCAACTCGTCCAATATTAACATCCGGAGGTCAATGTGTTGAAACTTGTCCTATTGGAAGTTATGCAGATAGTACAGGAGCATGTCAAAAATGTAATTCAGCATGTTCTTCATGTGTCGGTTCACTTTCTAATCAATGTCTTGGATGTGCAGATCAATCAAAAGTTTTGATAAATGGTACTTGTAGTGGATCATGTCCAGCAGGTAGTCAATTGATAAAATCTGAAAAAATTTGTTATAATTTACAAACAAATACTCTTGTTTCACCTGATTCTATATCAAATACACCACAATATAACGGACTTGCTTGGTGGCAAATTTTATTAATATTTATTTCGATGATAATAATCTTTATAGCAACAATCTTATTAACTAGATATATTGCAGTAAAGAAACGTTTAGCAAAAACAAATGAATTTAAAGATAATTTAGATGAAAATAATGTACAAAGAAATATGCAAAATCTACAAAATCAAAATCAAAATCAAAACATTATTAGACCAGAAATGACACATAATAACGATTCAATAATGATGAGTCCACCAGCATATGATATTACAGCAGGAAAATTATATTGGAAAAGGATGCATAAAAGGAATGCTAGTGAATTAACTAGTAGAGATTATGCATTATGGAAATTAGAAGGAAAACATCGTAAAAATAATAATAATGATTGGGATGGATTTGTGATGGCAGTTCCTGGTGGATCTTCAGCACCAAATGGTAGTAGTGAAAATGGTAATATTTATGCTGATTATTATAATAATGGTAGTAGTGAAAACGGTAATATTTATGCTGATTATTATAATAATGATATTGAAAGTATTGGTTATAGAAATAGTTCCGTCAGATCAAATATTAATGATTTAAGCCGACAAAATTCTTTACCTGCGAAAAGAGGGCAAAATTGGGGTGAAAATTGGTTATAATTATATAAAAAATCTTTATATATATATATATTTCTAGGTTTCTTCTTATTTTATGTTTTTTTTCTTTCTTTCTTAAAAAAAAAAAAAAAAAAAAAAGCAAATTCACCAAGAAAACGAAACTAACCTAAAACACGGCGGGAAAAATATTTCGCG
>CAJVPM010001515.1:0-11833 GCA_910592325.1 Scutellospora calospora | reverse complement strand
CGCGTAAAAATATTGGGGTAAAAGACAGTAAATCTTTGTGTACTACACTAATAAGATCAAACATTATAATATTAAACTTTTTTTGGGTGAAATTCAATTTAGTTATTTGTCCGTTCCCATCATTTTCTTGTTATCTTTTTATGCTCTGTCAGAAATATTAATGTTTCATTTAATATACACAAGCCTGAGTATATTGATTAATTATATTACTTAGAATACACGTTAAAATAGTTTTTTTTTACGTGCTTAGTTAATCACAGAATAATATATCACATAGTTCTATTATTACATAATCACAATTCTATAGGCTAAAAATATAAGTATATTGTATTATATCTATTAAAAACTCTTAAATCAATTGTTGATATTCACTAATCATCTGTGTAATAGATTACACGTAGCCGCTGATAATTTCTGCATAGATTGTAATAGATTACACGTAGCCGCTGATAATTTCTGCATAGATAAGGTCTAAAAAAGAATTTCAAGGCTGAATTCTTTATATCTAGATAAAGAAGAATACAGCTTCTTTTTAATATCAAATAAAGAAAAATATTTATAATTGGCGTTGTAAAGAAATTCAATTTGTTCAGGTGCGAAGAAAAAAAAAAAAAAAAGATACTTGAAGTCGTTACGTGCGCATGCATAATAAATACATTAATAAATTAAAGTAAATTATATAATCTTTACGTAAAAGTAAATAAATGCTCTATATAAAAAGACATCATTATATTTCCTAATTATGTATAATTTTTTGGAATTTCGGAGCTCGCGATCTATTTATTATAATCATCACACATAATGCTCCTAAAAATAGCAAAATAAATACTTTGATTTTATCACGCATATCGATATATCCCAAAGTCAAATTGAAATAACATATATCACAAATCACAAAGAAGCATAACTATTTATTTACATATCACAAAAAATAAAGATCAAACCCGATATTTTTTGCACATCATTATTGTATTGGTTCAATTGTAAAATTTATTATTATTATTTTTTAATTATAAAAACTTCTTTTTAAAGTACTTTTAGAATATTGAGCGTATTTTAAGAGCGTCTTAAAATATCTTAAAGTAATTGATTAAAGATAATTGGTTCTCGACTTTGATTCTTTTGCCTTTTAAGCGCGAACAATCCCTTTTTGGTGAATGACGGAATAGGGCTGAACAACTACTGATTTTGATTTCAAATTCAATGTACATCTATCTGTGTAAAGATTGCAAGTACTATTACTAAATTCATATAAAGAATGCATACCTTTAATATTTTTAAAAGAAAAACTTAATAATATTTATATTTAATCAGAAAAAATAAATGTTCATAATAATCGGAGATATATCCCGTATAATGTAAAAATATACATTCTACTTTATAAAAAAAAAAAAAAAGTTTTTAATTAGAAAAAAGATCTGCCAAACCCATGTTTATGGGGATTTATCCTTAATGTTGTACAACATGTATATACATGCATTTACATATATATATATACGTATATATATATATAAATATATATACGTATATATATATATATATATATATATATATATATATAATGACTACTGAATATATAGACATAAAACCATAAATCTTTGTTAAAAAAAAAAACCACGTTTAACTTTATGCTTTGTATTGTACGATGTATATTTAAAGACATGTCTGACTCTCACAGTGATGAATGTAATCTAACCAAATTACTTTGTTAAAAAAAAGCATGCCTATCCCCCAAAGTCTATGAGCGTTATATTATGACTGACCTTTATCTTTTTAGGGTACTATTAATAATTATATATGCAAATTTTGTTTTGTTTCTTTTTTTTTTTTTTTTTTTTGTTTAAAGAAAGGTGTTAATAAAATTTTAAGATATATAAAGAGTTCATTCTCGTTATATTGAACTTTTTAATGGAAATTATCGAAGAAGATTTAAATTCTAACATAATAATGTTGGTTCAAATCAGTCTATTAAGTCTTTAATCTTTTCGATAACCAAAACTTACCAGATACTCAAGGTTACGTAAGATTTTGTAATACGGTAATATATCTGGTATAGTGCAAAACTTTACCTGGTAATTATTTATAATATGTGTGTAAAACTTAACCTTTCAAAATTGACCCTGCAGTTTGCGTAAACCCAAATTTCATCCTTTTTTATTTACATTATTTTTTAACGTGGCGTAATAATTTTACTTCAATAAGAAAGTTGGTTCATACTAGTACTACTTTTTTTTTCGTAACTCTTTAGTACATAATTATTATCTATTATATCATTCATATTCGTATGATTTGTCTAGAAAAAAAAAAAAAAATTCACGCTGATCATCATGAACGTTAGTGGTATTGCAAGGGTCTGTGCTTCATAATCATGTAAAAAAAAAAAAAAAAAATTGCATGTTTTTCCAGAAAATCTATTCGTGAGTTTTAATGCATACAGTATAATGTGAAAATAATTATCAATTATCTGTTATTAGTCGTTTTACCTACGCCATATTAAGTGAACATAAAACTATTAATAAGCATGCACATAATAGATAAATGATTAAGTATATTTCTGACCGATTTTATTGGTTTCCAACTTTGTGCGCTTTATTTTATGGCAACAAATTAGCATATTATAATTTGGTAGAATTCTTTTTTACACATTTAAATTATTTAAATTATTTAACAGTGGAATTTTTAACGTCAAAAAATGACTCATTATTGATATTTACATACGTATACAATATTGTGTCTGCACTAACCCATATATGTTATTATATATGATGAAAAATATTTATGTAAATCTGTGTCCGAGTGCAGTTTCAAAGTAAGGCCCATTTATACTCATTATTTAAATGCCAAGAGAATGATATAAATAACAGGAGATTAAATTCCGACACATACGATAGAAATCTTTATGCAAGGGATTTGTATCACGTGGAATTTAAGATACTCACTATCGCTATTAAGGAATTTAGCAATTGTATTTTTTTTAGGAAGATACTTACTTAAAAAAGAAAAACAAATAGTAAAAGCAAGAAACCAATTATATTTATCGGTTTAACAAATCCGCCTGCAAAATGATGTGTTTTAGTGCAGGAAAGGCAGAATTACTTAATCTCTAGAATTTTTCTAAATTTGTTATAATATTTATATCATATGGTAACACATTTTTAACTATGAAACAACTCCTCAAGTATGAGATGTTCTAGACGCATATTTATGTCGTATATTACCGAAGAATTCCTTGTGAAACTTGATAACAAAAAACGGAAAAATAATGTTAGGTTAAAAGGTTTACTGTTTAATCATATCGCATGAATTCTTTATCAGTTATATTTTCCGTGATCATAATTTCTAATTTGTAATAGTATCATGTTATTGTCATAAAATTTTTTATCAAACAATATTATTTCCCAAATATATTTTTTTTAATTCTAGATATGATATTCTAGAATAAATTAAATGTAAATCCTGTACGTATTTTCTTTATGGAAAACGTAGAAAAAATAAAATGAAACTGTTTGTCGTAATTATTTAGGAAAATTAGGAAAATTAAATAATTTATATATTTTATAATACTTTAGTATTTATGCGTATGATAATAATTGATCTAATTTAAACATTTAAAGTTTTATTAAAATATACTGTATATATTTTCTTTGATATAACAATTCGCATATTTAAAATTCTGATCTGCAGATTTTAGCCAATAGGATTTATTAATTTCAGCATCATTCGAATTTTCCATTGACAATAACTATAAGTTTTATAATAGACCATAAAAATAAAATAATAACCAAACTAAGATTTTTTTTTTTTTTTATTATTATTCTTATAACTATTCTTAGCTTAATTTGCAAAAGTTGCTCGATTTCTAAAATTCATTTTATTATATTAAAAAAAATTTTTATTCAAATATAATTATAGTAAGTTGTTTTTTTTTTCAATAATATTAAATAATAATCGTCGTCATAATTACAATAAAGTACTGTACATGCAATTATCAAACATAGAAGAATCTTCAAGAATCTTGAGTTTTATTAAAGAATTCTATGAAAAGTACGTATGTAACATGTAATACAGCTGATTACAGCTGACATAATTATGGAATACCACTTATAATTATTTCACTAAATGACTAGCATTAATATTTCAATCATTTAATAAATAATTTCCAAATATGCCTAATGCTGGTAAAACGTAACAATATTTTTTTGTATTACGGAATATTTGGAATGCGCCAATAGTTACACAAATAATGAAACAAAGTAATACGGGATGATACTCGGAATTCAAGTACAAAAAAATGATTATTACCAGGTGACTGTTTTTGTTCTCTCTCTATGCATCTCAAAAAAAGGAATCTAACGGAGTAAAAAAACCATCATAATGTTGATAACTATGGTGAAACATATTTTGATGAAAAATTATAAATACTACAACTCCACACTCATCTTGAAAATCCGTAGAATTACCAAATCTCAGAGTGTTATTAAAATTGCAAGGATAAAAAAGCAACAACACGACAGTTGCTTGTTACTGACTCCCCATACAATAAATTAATTTAGGCATACCCTCCTATCATATTAGACTGGCATTTCCTTCAGGATACTTTTGCAAAAACCCTGACCCGTATTTGCCAAAGATAAAATATTTATTTCAATATAAACCACCTTAAATCCAACCTCAATTTATAATCTTATTAATCGCCTCCATCCCCCCAAAGAAATAAATGCCGCCTAATCGCAACAAACTTTGTTCTAAACGCTCTTCCAGCAAAAATTCTTCGACTATCGATATTAGTCAAAAAGTCGATGAGTTTGTTAAACAAGTCGACCTAGAAGATTTATGTTCTTCAAGTGTCATTGTATTGCCAGGCACTGGAAAAAATAATCCTGTTGCTAGGCCTTCAAATTGTTTCTTTCAATTTAAACGTGCAGTTACCAACTATGCGATGAAGAAAGTAATTCAAGGCCGTAATGACCAAAATATACTTTCAAAAGCGCAATCAAAACTTTGGAAAATGATAACCCCGGTACAAAAGGATTATTTTAGGAAATTAGCCGAGGAGGCCTTAAAAATTCATAAAGAAAAATTTCCTGATTATGAATTTCATCCACAAAGAGATAAATCTGTTCTAAAGATAAAATCTATGAATGGAGGAGGCCAACAAACAAAGAAAAAGAAAAATCCTGTGGAGAAACCAGATAATCTCGCATTTAATCAGGATTCTAACAATAATAATTTGAATCCCGTATCGAATGAGGGGGCATTCGCTTGCGTTATTACTACATATGAGGAGGGCCAAAACCATGCCTACGATAACACTCTCGCGCTTACTGTCAGCAATGAATCTACATTTATGGGGAGTCAAGACGAGCTGACAGGTTTAGATTTTGACTTAGGCTTGCGATACTTTAATTATTATTCGCAACCACCGTCCAATCATTTAAGCGCAACCTTGCAACCCAACTATTTAACTCCAATTAGTCCTACTTCTGACTCGGAAACACAATTTATGTTTCAATCTCCGTTTCCATCACCAAATTCGCAAATTGGAGATAATAATAGTTTTGAATTTCATGTCGTGCCTGATATTGAGCAGAATAGTATCGACTTGCAAACCGTTCCTAGTATAGAACATCTGACGGTTTCAATTCCCACTTGGCAAACATCTATCTTAGATAATAATAATATGCTTGGGATAAACATGAACAATACACCTAGTCCTAGCTCCCCGGCATTATCAAATGGTGATAGTAACTACAGCATTCATGACTTTGATAACATAGAAGATATGATTACAAATACTTTCGCAGAGAATTATTTAGATATGCCATTCTGTTCACCTATCACCGAACAAACTTTAATACTTAACATGGATTGTTCGAGTCCTTGTGACCAAATATACAATGACCTTTTAAGCCCTTATTATTAAAAAAAAAAAAATTTTTTTTTATAGAAAAAATAATAATAGAAAACAGAACAATTATTTCGATCTGAAATACATGTGTCCTCAAAAACTAAATAAACAAAAAAAATAAAGGTCTTTAACAATCTAAACAAAATCATAGAGTAGTATTTTTCTTTTTTTTCTTTCTTTTTCCCTTTTTTTTCTTTCTTTTTTTGTTAGTTTGCAATTTGGTTGTCTTAGTGGTTAGTTTTTTTTTTTTTTTCTCTGGTCCGGTTCCCCCAATAGCCATATGATTTATGTAATTATGATTCTAAGTTAAAAGAGCAATACAAAAAAAACAACAAGACATACATAATTATGAAACTATCTATTGTAAATATGAAATATAGTATGATAATAAAGATTTACTTTTAATCTTCATTTTTTTTTTTTTTTTTTTTTTTGTTTAAATTTTTAAAAATTGGTATACACTTTTACATGATACCAATTTGTAAAACTTATTAAATGTTACTTAAAGATGATAATAATTTTGTGATTTCGCGGGCAACCAATAAAGTTGGTATTAAATATTAAAACGTTACGTTTCAAAGATTTTATGCTATGTTCACATATTGATTCCCATAAACAAATACTTTGGAATAAATCTATGGAAAAAAAAATGCTTTAATATATGAAAATCCTTATTAATGTAACTAAAAAATTTTAAAACTCACATTTGAAACTCTTAAATAATCCCGAAGTCGAGCTATCTTATAGGACTGATGTGCATGCGTTCAATAAAGAGAAACATTTTATTATAAATATATTTTGTATTTCTAAAAGGAACATTTTATTATAAATATCTTTTGTATTTTTAAATAATCGTTTTTATCAATAATTAGGAAAAAGGATAAGAATTAAAAAAAGAAACTCTTTTTTCATCTATTAAGCTAATGGAAAATAACCGCCATTTTATTAAAACTTCGTTGAACTAAAATAGGAAACTGCTCATAAGCACAGAAATATTCTCTATCATATTTAAGGTAGCACATACATATTAGCTTGGTTCTCCTATTTTTGGAACCTCCGAAAAGAAATTTCTGTGCATGCTACGTAATAAACGAGAAATTTTTGTAATTCCATAAAGACGTGCACAACGTTTCCTAGCATTGTCCATTCTTGAATGTTACCCTAAAAAGAAATTTTTAAAGGCTTTTATTTCTCAAAGGATAAAATTTGTACCTTATTAAGTTAAACCCATTTGGTTCTTGAATAATTAATTAATTGCGATTGACGGGAATTTGACCTTTTTAAAGTCATCGAATTTTAACTTTGATCTATTTTGTAAAAATTTACGAATTAAAAATATTTTAGAGAAACTTTCGAATTTTTAATAAATAAAGTACTAATTTATAAATATAATTTAAAATATTTAAATTTAAGTCGGATTTCACCTTTAATGTATTAAAACGAATGAATTAGTATTCTTTTTAAACCCTATTAGATTTAGATATATTAAATTTTTTAATTCTTTTACTAAAAACATTTTCAGGAAACCAAACCTTTCTAAAAGAAACTTGGTATATAATTTGAATTATTACGAAGCCTATAATTATTATTAATATTTGATGGTTTTATATAAAATGGTTTAAAGGTTTCTTTTCTCTCTGAATTTGACGGAAAACTTTTTAACATTAATTCAAAATATATGAAATTTATCGGGTAATTTTATTTATAAACTTTACTATTATCGTTATTACTAAAAAAAAAAATTTTACCCTATACTGACACATAAAAAACACGTGCCTTGTATCTCATAATTAAATAATTAATAATTTCGCTAACTTCATTAAGCGATACTAGATACTGTATTTGATTGAAACTTGTCGATATTAAACTTAAATATTGTCACGGCAGATCCTTGATTTTGATAGTCTATTTATACCTGTAGTATTAAATTGAAAACCCATTTCCCGGTCATGCAGCCCATTGTTTTCGAGTATCTTTTTTGATACATTAACGATAATGGAAAGGTCTGAATCAAGAATGATATACTTAATGGCTGGAAAATGAGTACGTAGGTACGTACTGTATGCGTCAGACCTCTAAGTGGACCAGCCATAAATGTGATGTGTACATTTAAAGATTAACCAATCAGCTTTTACATATCTGATATATAACACAGCCAATTAATATTCACATAACTAAAAAAATTTTTAGTTATGATTGTTGCTACATATTAACAAGATACTAGAGAAAAAGCACTTATGTACAGATACCAAACCCACTCGCCAAATCTAACACTCCTCTATTGACTAAGCCTCTGTAGGTCCCGGATAAATTAGTATTTGTTAAGTAATAGAGATACCAAGATATCAGGTTGTCAATATAAAATTTTTTATTTTTGTTTTGTACACATTAAATTTTGTTAATAATAAAAATTTTTATCCAATCCAAATGATCCTATCATATGTTCTGAAGTAACAGGATATTAATAGGAAAGACAGAATAAGTAGAATTAGGGATGGGCAAATCGTGAATTTTTCAAATTTTCTGCGCATAATATATAGTAGAGATATAATTCTATTCTAGTTGGCCAAGAATTATGCCAGCTGGCCAGAATTATACCAGCTAGCCTGAATTTTAAAAATCACACTGCGCAGCCTCTCAAAAATTCTGCGCAGTGAAATAATGCGCAGGCTGCGCAGTGGCCCATTCCTAGTTACCACCAAGTATTACAGGGGAGAAAATAAGTTACCACCAAGTGTTACAGGTAATTTGTATACTGTACTTTCTTTAAGCTCCTTGCCAGAGCGTGACGTTAGTAATTTGGGGAAGGGGAATTCAATAATTATGATTAACCTTATGTGCCTCTACCTCGCACATAAGAGTCGTTTTCAACCTAACTTGTTGTAACGTCCTTTATATAATTTATTGAATATATGTGGGGGGCTTGGATGTTGCTATCATATTATTTTATCATACGATTATCATCGCATCATTTCTTGGGGGCTTGGTCCAAATAACTTGTATGCAAGTCGATCGGTTGAATAATGGTAAGGGTGAATTCGGAAGCAAATTTTCGGGAAAACGACCTTTTTAACTTACGTTCAACCTATAATGATAATTAAATATGAAGATATTAAAATATTCTATATACTTAATTATAGATTCAAAAGATTGTTTTTATGACAACTCACTTTTAAACAATGTTATTCTTCGTTATTATTGGCTGATTTTGGGGTCAACCCAAATCGGTCCATATTTCGAAATAAGTGACTTACGTGTATAATGTTTAACTCTTATTTTATTTTCTGATTTTGAAATTTAAAAAATATAAACTCCTACTTATTTTTGAAATTAGCTAATTGTGAAACACCCTATATAGAAAAAATGTTTCTATATGAACTTTACGGACTTAATTGATAACTACGTTCTAAAAATTGTCTAAAAAATCTTTATAATTTACTATAACGAGGATGTTTTCAAAATAATCTATAAAGATTTAAAATTGCTATTTCTCATGCTTACAAAAAAAAATGTGTAGAATTTTAAAAAATTTATTACATAACGCGAAAATAATTGTGTCACATATTGATCCAAAATATTATTTAGGAACTAAAGAAATCATATTTTTTTTCTTATTTGAAAGAGAACCCAATTTATTGGTTTGAAATTGCAAAATTTTCTTCATATTGATTTTCGTTAAAAAGATTGATTTCTCCTTGAATCAAATGCTTTTGAATAGCAACAAGATAATTGTTGTATTTTGGTTTATGTTTGATTGATTTGTGGCGTTCAAAATTAATAGTTGCCATAGTCTCAATTTCTTATTTTTGAAAAATTTCTTTTGAAAATTTTCAAATATCTTAAAATCAACATACGCGCTTCTTATAAATAAATATGAATAAGCGCGCGTTAATTTGTATAACCATTTTTATTATTATATTTGTCAAATTCTTTATCAGTTTGCCTGCAATTATCAATTCAAATTTGATAAAACAAAAAAAAAACAATAACAATGAATATAGAATATTTCGCTCCTCGATTATTATTTTTTTTTTAGTAAACAAGAATGTGATTCAATCTACAAAGTATGATTCTCGGTATTATCTAGTTTAACAAATAGCCTGTATTATGCAGATCGTTTTAGTCATCGCGCCCGAAGAAAAATAAAACAAAGAATGTAAAGAATATGAAAAACGGATATCTAAACCTATTATTATGCACCAGTGATGACAGATGGCCTGAAATGACCAAAATCACCAAAATTACCCAAATGACAAACTAATCATTAGGTCATTTCAAGGATAAATGATTTAGAATATTCTAATACCTTTTAGCCAATAAAAATTGGTTTATTTTTATTCGTAAAAAATAATTTTGCTAAAGCCAATTTTAATTTTTTGGTTTTCATACCAAATTTTAAATTAGCACGATAGCCCAGCTTTTTATCTTAAATTATAAAAATTTGCATAATAACATGTGAATTTTTTTTATTTTTTTTTTAAAAAAAAAAAATTATTTGGAGATTTTTTTAATAAATATATATGAAATGTTTTCCAAAGGTTTACAAAAACTGTCCCAGCTGTGTTATGAAAACCAAGGTATTAATTTTGTATGGCTTAATTGCAAATATTTGGATAAATTCGATACCTTTTTTAGCCAATATTAAATTTATAATTTAGGCCATAAAAATCAAAATTAGTGCTTTCACATTAGTTGGATAATGTGACACACATGATTGTTAAAAATAGACATAAAAAAGTAATCATTTTTTTTGCCAACTCGGCTCTAGTATATAAAACTGGGCTTGTCGAACGCACAGTTTATGTTTTCATTATTTTGGCTAAGTCTTTCTATGGTATCATTGTTATTTGATATCATAATTATAATGTTACAATTTGGCGTGTTGGGCGTTTTGAATTTAAAAAATCAAAATCTGGGTAAAATAAACAGAGAACAAATAAAACCCACTATTTTTTCTTGTGACAAATCCCTATTTACAATAATACCAGCATTAAAATCTCTATACATATATTTATCAGAGTGCACCTGGTTTAGGCCAGTGTATAAAATTAAACGTGCGCTTAAGATAGTTGCTCACATAGATTTTATTTTCTGCACATAAATTATTTTTAAATGTTCATTTAGCGCACACTAATTTTTTTAAAATAGTATAGTACAACGTGCGCAAAATTAAATAAGTCTTGTAGAGTTAGTGAAGGGTTGTTCTCGAAAGGTTCCGAGTAAACCATAAATGAACATAAAACACGAGCAAGGTTTGAGCAATTTTTTTGGAAGCAATCTAAAATTCTTCATAACGCACATAAAATTTAAGACAAAGTTCATCTAGCGCACATGAATTAGGGCTCGAATTTTATAAACTGGTTTAGGCTTGCGTAATGACATTGTATTCAAATTGACATTATCCTATCTTTAAAATATAGAAACGCGGTGAAACGACAGATTGATGGTCTACTGAAAATTTCAGTTGATTATGTAAGTTTTAGCGGAGTAAAAATGTGAGCGCTCAGATTCGTGTAATTTATACTATTAACAAATTGTATAACAGATAACTGATAAAAAAAAATTAATTATACGTACTTTATATGCTTTTGATAAAAGTTGGCTCGTTATATGCTAAATTACGAATCAATTTCATTAGTTATTAACTATATATATTGAAGTATAGTATAATTATACATGGGTGTTGTTACGGGCGGAAAAGGTTCGTTAATGATTTAGACGTGAAATTGGGGAAAATAATACGATTATACAACTCGCCAGAGGCGTGACAATGGTGATTTAGCAATTTATAATATGAAAACGATACAGGGAAATTTTCTTTAAGATTTTATTATTTTATTTTATTTTATTTTTTTTTTTTAAGCAAAGCCAAGGTGAGGCCATGTTTCTATCTTTATTAATAGTTTAATTAAAAATTTTACAACA
>CAJVPM010001514.1:0-11834 GCA_910592325.1 Scutellospora calospora | reverse complement strand
TAACAAAATTTAATGGAAACCCAAGTCAAAGTTCAATTTCAACTCCAAATACATTATTGAATAAGTCGCCAATTAATTCAAATAATAATATTAGTTTAGTTATATTTATTGTTTCAATTATAAGTGCAGTAATAGGTACTACATTGGTACTTTTTTGTTTACGTGCTTGTTGGAATTTGTATAAAGCTAAGGGTTTCGAAGTTATTGCTACTCCAGGAAGTAAATAATATTGTAAATTTTAATATATTAAAAAAACTATATTTTAAATGTATTTAGGTGTTGTCTATAATAATATAAAAGTTGGCGTCGCTTTGCTTAATGTACCAACTTCTAATAGTTTTATTTATAATTTAATTTGTATGCTAGCATGACTATCTTGCGCAGTAGCAAATATATTTATATTATATTGAAATATTCTTACATTAAAATATGTAAATTGATTTTAAGTATAAATTTTTAACCAATTTACGTGCCTCAATTTAATTTATATACTTCTATTTATTTCGCTTTTCCACATCACTGGGAATCGGGAATCTAGAAAAAGCAGACATATGATTGGTTAAAAAATCAATTATGGCGTTTTGCAATAAAGTGTGACATCTGCAGATCACGATGTCATGTGAAATTGCAAAAAATCAGCAAATTTTTTGATTCTCAAGATTTTAAACAATATATACAATTGTTTATTGAAATATATAATTAATATCTCCGAAATTTCCAACTACCATCATCACAAAAATCACAGTAACACACTTTATTGCAAAGCGCCATAAATAATTTTTAACCAATCATAGATTTTCGATATTCATTACAGTAAATAACATCAGGTGATATTCACATAAAATCAAATTTGTATCATGTTTTTAATTTTAGCTCAAATCGAAATTAGTCGAAATTTTTATTTTTAATAACATGGTTTAAGACTAATTGAAACTGGCTTATTTTCATATATTAAAGTTAGTTTTAATCAGTTTTAATATATAAAAAAATTTATCTGGTTTCAAGTCATAGTGCAACAAAATTCTAAATTTCATATGTGTATAGAATTATATATAAATAATGCATTTTTAAAATACAGGAATTAGAATTTTTAGATTTTTTTAGAGAAGGTCTAGTGATCTTAGTGTAGTAGTTAGGTTGTCAGACTGCCATGCTAGAGGTCTAGAGTTCAAATCCTACTGTTAACAGAATTGAATAATTACTTAGATATCTGTATCTAACTTACGGTAAACTCTACTTGTTTCTGGAGTTGTAATTCTGTAAATCATGTTGTACTAATGCCAATCAGAGTATTGGAAATGTGATGGGCATTTGGAAGGACATAATATTACATGAATAAATCTTGATAGGATCTACAGGCAGGGGATCTGCATAGTAGAAATTCTAAGTTAGGTGAAGTAGTATGGATTTCAACAGTCATACCAGTTAATGCTTGATACAGAAAAGAAAATTTGTACAAACAGATTAGTGACTAGGATGTAAGTAAGTCTGTTAGGAACTTTGAGTACAAAAAGATCAGCAGAATAGGTGTAAATAAGTCTGTTATATGAGGTCATATAGCAATACCAACCTGGCTTGATAGCTAACTGGATTTGGGAGGATCTGTTCTGTATGATATCTGGAGGCACAGACAACTTTTAGCAGCACTAGTCTGAGTGGTAATCAGATCTGAGAGGGTCTATCTCATGTGATATTTGCAGGCACAGACAACTGATTCAATAGAGAGCCACAGTAGAAACTAGATTTGTATAAACATCAAACAAGAGTATATACAAGCTAAATTAGAATATAGCATATATTTGGATACTACAGTATATATCAATTAGGAAGTTAGTAAAGGAGTACCTGAGATAGGTCTAGGCTTTGAATTATAAAGTTTGTAAATTCATATTAGCTCTGTTAATATCTTCTGAAAATAAAAATAGTATAGGGTTAGATAAATTTAGATAATAAATGATAGCGGAATAGGAATAGCATATAGCTAGAGAGTTTAAATAGGGAATTTTTAAATAAATTTCAGGTATAGTAGCTAGTGTAGAACCTTCAAGCAGACTACTTAAATTAGACAATCTAAAGTTGTACATGTGGCTAGTTGTACTCTCATATATGTAATTATTGCTCAAAACTATCTATACTAATAAAAATCTTATTGATAGCATGTTTATCAAATAAAAAAAAAAATAAAAATAAAAAAAAAAGATTTTTTTAGAGTAATATGTAAAAGATTAGATTTGGAAGATTGATAAGTATATTATTTAGTTAGTAGAGTTTGTTGATATCAATGAGTAGTTGTTGTAAAGAAGAGAAAATTTTATAGTACAAGACTGTATTATCTATAAATACTAGAGAAAGAATAGTAATAGGTTAAGAGATATTTTGAAGAGTTTGTTCAATAGAAGATACAGTTTAGATTTTGAGAAAGAAGTTTTAGTATTTGTTATTTATATAAGCTAGAATTGGATCATAATATATTTTCTATAATAGAGATGAGTAGGTTTCTCTTTATTCAATGTTAGAAAGAAGATTTATTAGTTCAGTTAAACTATAAATAGTAATAATACATATTTTACAGTTTTAGTAAAGATTAGTAATAAAGTTTGTATATATTTGTAGTATTCTAATTCTTTTACAAGAGTCTACTAGTTAGTTAATATTAATTTAGTTAAAAGCTTTAGATATATCTTGGAAAAGAATCTAGGTTTCTTAATTATTTTGTTTGTAATATTTAATTATATTATTTAGAATTTAAATTAGTAGACAAATTATTAACTCTTTTCAATGATCATTTGTACTAAATTTTCTTGAAAAAAATTTGCAATATCTAAAAATTCTACTAAGTAAATTACCTTTAGCTACTTAAGTAAAGTTGTTCTATATATAATTTTATATCTAGGCAGTATAGTTTCATATCTTGTAATTAGCTTTTTAACAAAATATCTTAACTGAAGCATAGAAATACTTTATAACTAATAACTCAAAATTTTATTAAGTATTCAACTTTTCTTTCTTAATTCAAAAAGAACCAGCATACTATTAGCTTCATTTTGATATATAATATATCAAAAATAGATCAAAACTTAATTTTTTATTTAAATATCTTTAGAAATTTTTTTGCAAAAAATTTGTTTCTTTTTTTTGCAAATTTTAGGGAATTTTCTTTGACCTAATTACCTTTAACATATTTTAAATAGGTTATAACAGGCTTACAAATCTCAATTACACAAAAAAATCAAAATAAATTAGTTTCTAAAATTAGATTTCTTTTTAATTAATACAAAACTTTGTTTTATATTTATCAATTTTGGTATACTATAAATTACTGTTACTCATTTATCTATCACCTCTTAATTGTCATATCTGATCTGTTATACTGTTATTTGTTACACTCTTTATTTATCATATCCTTTTATTTATCATATCTCTTATTTTGTTATATCTTTTTTTCAACATATCTCTAGTTTCTTTTACTTATTATTTTTCTTATATTCTCTTATTACTTCTCTTATTAAATATACTTTAATATGCCTACTTTAGTTAACACTACTCCAGATTCTTATAGTATTGACTATTTTCTTTCCTACTATTCTGACTGCTATAGTATCAGTTTTATTGAAGCAGATGCTAGCAAAGCACATGTTCTTATTGCTTGCTTTAATCCTCAACAATACAAACTTACAAAACAGAATTGACATTATATGTATATACTAGAACAACTACAAGTTGCAACATATCTTTGCAGAAAATATTATACTACTTTTACTTCACAAAGATTCAAATACAATAATGTATCTAGACTATCTACTTCTATTTTTGCTACTACTTCAACTCTAATCACTAATCTTAGTATCAAACTATTCAACAAAAGTGAACTTCTTTCTCCTTTACTAATTAAACTTATTTCATAATATACTCATACTATTTTTTTTCTTTCTGCAATATTTATCTTAGTTGAAAATATTGATCTATCTATAATTTTGATTGCTATACATTCTTATTATCTATATACATATGCAATCTGTTATTTACAAAATATTACTTATGCTATTTTTCTTAATAAAAAACATCTTAATAATTCCACAGCTATTATTATTAAGGAAAAATTTGATTTCAATTCAAATTAGCTATAAAGAAATTTTAGTATTTATTCATATTTTAAACATAATAATAAACTAACTAACTCCATAATTATTATCACAAATTACCTTAGCATTTCCTGAAATACAACTTATTCAACAAACTATAAACTTACTACTTTATCAAAACCAACTAACTAATCTCTTCTTATCTATTCAAAATCTATTTTCAAATGATTTACAATTTTATACAGATACTTCAATCAAAAACTTACAAATTCCTAATATTCAAACAAGAATAAAATAGATTTATAGAAGCAATTTATCTATTAAATTTAATGCTACAACTCCTTCTATTCTGACTCTACTCATATTGAATTATTTTTAATTATCTCTCTTCTCTTAACTATTCTAACTCAATATTAACAATTTTTCTAGACAATATAATTGCAATTAAAAATCTTTTAAACTTTTCTTTCTTCAAAACAATTCAAAACAAAAATTGGAATATTATACAAATTATTAACTCAATTAAAAAAACCAAAAACCTTATCTTTTTACTTATAAATATTAAATCATATTCTATAGATCCTTTTATAATCAAGCAGACTTACTTGCTAAACAAGGTACTACTAAACTAATTTTAGAGCTTTTATATTCTTACTTTAATATCTTTACTTACTTTTTATAGAATAATTATCTTATTTCATTTAAAATCTGATTATTTATTAAATCTATATTTATAATTCAAGAATTAGCAATATAGGCTTCATTAAAATTTTTCAAAGAAAACTCAGAAATTAAATAGACTCTAATAGTTAAAATTCTAAACTTACTAGAGTATAACTTAAAAAAATATATTTTTCGAATTAAAATTTTAACAAACAACTTGTTTACAATATAAAATTTAAATATTCACTATTCTTATTTATATACAATACCTAATTGTACACAATAACTATCTATTAAAAACACTATAAATATTCTTCTCTATACAAAAAATAACTAAATATTTAATAAGCACTAATTAATACAATTAATAATATATTAATATCACTTAAAATAACAACAATTTCTACTCATATACTTCTTAACATCCTTCTAAATTTTATACTAAACTCTCCAAATTCACAATACTAATATATTCTTTATACTATAACTAGTACTTTCTCAATAATAACTTATACTAATATCAAAAATCTAGTTTAAAAACAAACAAATATTCTCTTTACTAATATAGCAAACAACTTACCCAACTAGCTATATAATGATATATGGTCTCAATATCAATATAAATAGAGACTTGACTGAAATATTACAACAAAAATCAAATATATAAAACTTTCATATTCTATACTCTCTAACAAACAAAATACAAATACAATATTTACTCAAATAACAAACTCTATACCTGAAATTAAAAAATAGTTCTTACAAAGCTTCTTTCTAATAACTTGTATATTATAATATCATAATTAATACCTTAGGTTTTTTCTAACCTTTCCTAGCTAAAAACTAATTTAAAATAATTAAATATAGTATATAATAGAGAATAGGAGGTATAATATCATATTAGGTAGTTTTAAAATAACTAATAGTTTAGTTTATATAATACAAATATAGTTAGAAATCTTTAAATTTTGAATATCTGTTTTCTTTTGTAACAAAGTTTCTATTCTGGTATTATAATAATAATAATAATAATAATAATAATAATAAAGAATTTGAATTAGCATATAAGTAAAAGAGTTAGAAGTAGCTACAAAGTTTAAGTTATTTAAAAGATTATTTTTGTTAATAATATAGTCAAAATATTTGGTAAAAACTTTTGTTAGATATTTTTTAAGAGGTTTAATTAATGAGATAGGTTGAACTTAGTTAAGAATATAGTCTTATTGTGATTTTTTGAGTATAAAAAAAATATTTAAAGTTTTTTAATCAAAGAGAAATTGTTGTATTAATAAATATTTAAAAAGAAATTTCTTTAAGATTGTTCAGCTTTTGAGTAATAGATATTTTATATATTTGTAGTTAATATTTAAAGGTTCTGCAACTTTTTGATTTAAAAGCTAATTAACTATATTTAGCTACTTATATTAAGAAATTTCTGTTAATAAATTTTGATAAAGAGATTCAAGAGAAGAGTTTTGTTAGTAGAATATAAAAAATTCTAAATTAGATAAGATAGGAGAAAGAGGTTGTTCAGTGAAATAGTTTTGGAAATATTGTTAAATAGCTTTTTTAATATTATCAGAATTTGTAAATAATATATTCTTTAATAGTAATTTATTAATATTAATATTACTATTAAATCATTCAAGAACTTTTTTGAAAAAGAGTTTAAGGTTTTTTAAGAAATTTTGGTTTCTTTTAAGTAGTTTTTGTTAGATTTTAGATTGGATATAATTTGTGTTTTTTTGATTAATTAAATGTTTGAAATTCTGTAATTCTTTTTTAATAATTTAAATAAGTATAGATTTTGAAGTATTATTGTGAGAAAGGAGTTTAAGTAGAATTTCTGTATTGTATGAAAAATTATTATAGTAATTTGTGAGAAGAGTTTATAAGTTAGATAAGTTAATAGATTTTCTTATTTTAATTAGAGCTTGGTATTAAAGTTGAAGAGGAGAATATTTGGGTTTTAATAGAGTTTTAGAGTTGAAATGTTTGATTTTTTTGTTTAGAATATATTTTTTAAATACTTTAAGGAGTGATTTTTTTATAGTATTTCAAGTTGTATTTAGATTATTTTAGTTTTGAATTTTTTTAAGTAAATTGATCAATTCTTCTGAAGTTTTCATTTGTATAGTTTTGGTATTATGTGATTTTTAATTAGTAATATTTTTTTATAAAAGTTTAGTTTGAGTTAGTTATTTATAGTTATAAGTTAAAGAAGAAGAAAAAGAGATTTTTAGAAAGATTATATTATGATCAGAGTCTATAAAAATAGTATTCAAAATATCAGTATAGTCTAAAAAAGTAATATATAAATTTGTTTATATTTGATTTATTTAACTATAGTAGTTTTTATAAAAACAACTATATTTGTTTGTATTAGAATAGAATAGTCTGAAGGTATCATAGAAGTTAGGTTTAAAAAATTTAATTAGTTATAATTTAGGAAGATAAGATTTTTTTAAAAGAGAGCAATTAATTTTAGAGTTTAGTATCAAGGTTAGATCATCTATTAAGATTATTTTTTTGTTTATATTTTAAATTAATAAAATTAATTAATTATAGATTTTTTTTCTAAACTTATATTTTTTTCTGTATAAGGAAATAGGTTTGTATTAATCATATTAGAGTTAAATTGAATAAAATATTAATAGATAATATGTAACTTTTGTATTTTTAAATTTTGCTTATGAATTTTGAGATGTTGTTATATAAGTAAATTTCTATATCTTTTTGTTTAGAATTAGATAACTTATTTCAATAATTAGTAAAATTTGTTAGATTTTTAGAAAGTTCTAAAAATCTAACATCTTTAATTTTAAAAAGTATTTTAGAAAGTCTAAATATTTTAGTATTAGATTTGATAATAAAATTGTAGATTAGAATTTATTTTGAGTATAAGATAAGTCTATTAGTATTGAAAAAACAGATTTTGAGTAATTTAGAATTTTGTAGTAAAGTTGAAAAAGAAGAGTTGTTATATTGAAAAGAATTAAGTATAGTATTAAATAAAGATAAGAGAGAAGAATAATTATAAGTAAAATGAATTAGTAAATAAAAATATTGTTTTGTTTATGAGTTAGTAAAGAGTATAGTAAGAAAGAAGTATTTTATTATTATTTATATATATATAAGTTTTAGTTTTAGTAGAATTAATAGATATTTTGTATAGTAGAGAAAAGTTAATTTGATTGAAATATTGATTAAAAGATCTAAGTGTTTAGAGATTGTTTAGTAATAGTAAATTATAATATAAAAAGAATTTGTTAAAGTATATATTTTCTTTAGTAGAAATTAGAGTAATAGAAACTAAGAAAATTTGAGAAAATTCTGTAAGTATCCTAACTATCAAAGATCATATTACCTTAATATTTAAAATTTCTGCTATATATATTCTCTATCTATATATCCTATTAAGATTTATTTATATAATATTATATTATATTATACTTCTAAAGTCTAAGTGATTTAGTGTAATTTGATTTATAAAGTTATAATTCTAGAAATAAACAGAGTTTACTATAAGTTAAATACAAAGTTTAAGAAATTATTCAAATTGTTAACAGTAAAATTTGAATTCTAGACTTATTATATGATAATCTAATAACTTTTCTATTATACTAGATTATTAAACTTTTAATATTTGATATTAGATCTAGTAATCTAGTATAGTGAATATATTGTTAGACTACTATATAATAAATTTAGAGTTCAAATCTAACTGTTAACAATTTGAATAATTTTTCAAATCTTGTATCTACTTATAGTAAACTCTGTCTATTTCTAAGAGTTGTAACCCAATAAATTATATTATATTAATATTAATCAGATATTAAAAGTATAATAGAATATTAGAGTTATATTATATAAATAAATTGAGATAGGATCAATAAGCAGAGAATCTGTATAGCAGAAATCCTAAGTTAGATGAAGTAGTATAGATTTTGATAGTTATGCTATTAATGCTTAATCTGATAAAGTTTTTTGAATATAAAAATATAAATCAAGTAAGTAAGAGTAAGTTTGTAATATTAGATATTATGGCAACACCAACTTGGTTTAGTAGCTAACTAGATTAAGAAGATCTGTTCTGTAAAATATTTAGAAGAATATATAGTATATTTAAGTATTATAATACCTATTTATTAGAGAGTATTAAAGTAAGACTTATCTGAATAAAATCTAGATCTATAATAGTAAAGTTTACAATATATATTAGCTTAGATATCTCTTAAAATGAAGTAATACAAGGTTAAGATTAACTTAGTAAAATATTTGCATAAGTGAGATAGAACTAGAGAGTTTAAATAAGAAATTTTCTAAGAGATTTTAGGTATAGTAGCTAGTGTAGAACCTTCAGATAGATTACTAAAATTAGATAAATTAAAATTGTATATATAGCTAGTTATACTTCTAAAATATATATTATATTCTATAACTATAAAAACTAATAAAAAGTTAAGCAGATAGTATTTGTATAAAAAAAAATATATCTGATATTACTTTTATTAAACTATTATTATAAACTTTACATATTAGAAAAATAAATATAAATATACTAATTAATATGTTAGTATTAAAATAATACTAATAAAGACTAATATATATTCTATAATTTATAAAAATTAAATATTAAAAGATTTTTTTTAAAAAAAATAATATAATAAATATATTTATTAAACTTATTTTGTTAGAACTTAGTTTTATAAAACTAGTTAATATTATAATTAATCTAAAATTTTATAACTCTTCTAATTATTTTAAATAAAAGATCAGAACTAGTTAATATTGTAATTAATCTAAAATCTTATAACTCTTCTAATAATTTTAAGTAAAAGATTTAAAAAACTTATTAAAAGCTATTATAGTTAATTAGATATACTGTAGATAATAGTAAAAGAAGTTATTAATATATACATATTATCTTGAAAAGTTTTTAGAAGAAGAATTTGATTCACAAATTAGAATAAACTAGTATATCTAAAATATTAGTATCTATTATTGAAGAAGGTCAATACAAATATACTATATAACAGGACTTGTATGATAAAAATCTTGAGTTGGTGAAGTAGTATAGTCTTCAACAGTCACATCAGCTAACACTTGATTCAGGAAGGAAACTAGGATCAAAAGATGCAGATCGAGTAAGATATATATAAATCTATTCTACAAAGAGGATCAGTAACACCAACCTGGCTTGGCAGCTAACTGAATTAGGAGAATTTGCTTCATGAAACATTCGAGAAAATAGAATACAGAAAACTAGTGAAAAGCTATGATAGGAACTGAAATTATACAAATATCTAAAAGGGTCTAAGCTAAGTAAATCTGTAAAATAGGTATAGACTACTCTAGTAGATATACTTTGTAGTTAACTAGCTTTGCAATACCTATAATATATTAAATACAATATATTCTAAGAAGACCTAAGCCATTCTGTATAAATAGATCTATAATGAGCTAGCTAGCTTAAGTAGTTAGATATTGTAGTAATGTTAGATTAGATCTGTATGTGTTAATAAACAGAGTATTTAAAAAGATAACTCACAGGTAGGTTACAGGTATAGCAGTATAGTATAGAACCAATCAGGTAGTCTAATCACCTGTGCAGCAGACTACTTAAAATAGACAATAACTAAAGTTGTATATGTAGCTTATTGTATATTCTTCATATAATTACAAACAGTAGAGACTATCAATAGATATCTCATATACAATTATAATAAAATTTCTTTAGCAATGTAAGCCATCTTAATAACAAAAAAAAACAAATATACTATATAACATAGAAGCTATCTATTGAATTTAAATACTAAATTTATCACAAACTCTTCTCTGTAGATCATTTTACCAAATTTTGTACTAAAGCAAAAACATATATATCTAAAAAACTACAATAAAAAACAATTTAAGTTGTACTAAGAAAAAAGATAAAGCACACAAAATTACATATAGTAGAGGCAAAATCTTTGGAATTACTAGAAATATTCAGCAGATAATAAGGTTTTCAAAGAAAACTCGAAGAATTTTATAGAAAAAGTGGGAATTGCAACTTACCCTGTATTGCAGATCATTTTACATTACACCAAATTCAAAACAAATGAGGTAAACAATCTTCACATATATAGACTACTAATTAGATGTGTCATGTGCAAGCTAATAGAACAGAAGTATACAAGTCAGAAACCTGACAAAACGCAGGCAAATAGGAAATATCTCAGAGATTTTTGAGAAAATACCGAAGTCACTTTGAATATGAATGAAATGAGATCTAAGAAGGTAGCAAGTATTAAAGCTCTGCTTAAGGAAGAAAAACCTCAAAAGATAACTAACATAATTGAGGAAATGGAAAGACATCGAGAGCAAATTGATGAGTATATATCAAGAATTACAGGTATTAGTACTAAAGTAATTATGGTAACCAGAAACTGGCACAAAATAATAAAGAGAATAATCATAGAAGAGGGCAAAGAGCTCTTAAATGATGCATTTATTGAATTAGAACGAGAGCTACGTCTGGTAAAAGAGTTCAAAAAAAGTATAGCAAATCAGAAAGAAAGTAATATGCAAAATATAATAGAAGATCCAATAGTGAAAGATATGAGTCAAGAAGCAAATAGCATAATACAGCCAAAGCTAGAAGCTAAAATACCAATTACTAATACAGAAACAGCTAAAGAAGCCAAAACAAAGAATTCTAGTAGCAACAACAAATCAATTATCACTCAAGAGATCGAGTATCTAAATAGCAAATTCTCAAAAAAAAACAAAACAGCAGTTGAGATTCTTTTCATGGAGAAGGAATCTGAAGATACTCGTAAATTATTAAATGCACAAGAGACAAATAGCACAAAAAGTATGCTAAATAGTAGTAAGGAAGATATTATAATAAGTTTTGAATCTACAGAGATTAAGTCAGAAGATCTAGTATTAAGAACTCAAGACTTAATCCTAGAAGATATAGTGAATGCTCCTCTAGGAATATCACAAATAGAAATTAATAGTCCAAAAGAGTACTGGAAGAGGCAATTAGATTATACAGTTGCAAATTATAAAGAGCCTCTTGGATCGTCTCTTGAAGATAGC
>CAJVPM010001513.1:0-11842 GCA_910592325.1 Scutellospora calospora | reverse complement strand
CAGTAACAAGGACATTACATGAAGTATTCACTGTTATTAGTCTCTCTAGTTAGTTGGTCTTGTTAAAGAAGTCAAACCAACACAACACTATTTAATTTTGAGATATCTCAATAATTACTTAACCAAATTCGATGAGAATTTTTTAATTATAAATATTTTTAGAATACATATTTAAAAAAAATTTCATTGAATTTAGTTAAATAGTTATCAAGATATTTTTATTCAAAGGTTTAAAAAATTTAGTATGACTTTGATTTTTTATAGATATTTAAGTTTTTTTAAGACTTTGTGCAAAGATAACTTGACAACTACCTGGCCAAATTTGATGAAATTTTTTTTTTTAAATCCTACTAATCTGTAAAATTAAAATAAAAAAACTTTAATTGAATATAGTCATTTAATTATCAAAATATTTTTGCTTAAAGTTTTAAGAATTTTTATTCTGTCTAAGAATTACTTCTAAAATATACTGTAACAAAGTTTTTATTTAGTAGTTTTGTAATATAATATTATATAACAATAAATTTATCAAATTACATATTTCATTATATAAAAATATTATATTATTTAAAATTCAAATATTATATTACAGTAGAGTTATACTTTGATTTTTTTTGATGATTCAAATTGCATAGTAAAGACTAATACTACTTATTTTGTAGAATAACTGAAATCTGTAGCTTCACTAAAGTTTTATATTAATAAATTTAAGTAAATGAATTAATCTAATAAATTATAATATAATTACCTAATTGTATAATATATTAATATTCTATACTAAAAAGCTAATTAAACTTTTTCCTGCACCTCTGAGTTTATATATAAAAATAAATAAACAACAAATATTAAACGAATATACAACAAGTAGATAATAAATAAGTAACTATTACTCTATACAAAGATGAGCTTTATTACAACTACAACTAGGCAATATTAAGAGAATACACAACAACATCTCTGCTCTGCTAGAACTTGCCAAAAACTTGTTGCTAACTAGTTCGGCAACAAAACAAAATAACAAAAAGCTAGTTTACTCTATTCACAAAACTACTAGCTCATAAAATATATCTTAATAACAAACACAAACTAGTAAGAAATAAAGAAAAAATTCTACCTCATCAGATAGTACTAATAGTATACAAACTGAAATACAAGTCGAAGATGATATTTTAATGCAACAAAGTGGTGATGCCTCCCTCTCTAAAAATTCTAATACTATTATACCATCTGCAAGCCAAAATACAACAAATACAAATTGGGATCAGTTGCATCAAATAACAACTAAAAAAAGAAAAGAAACTAGTATCAATTTTCTCATGCTCAATGCAGAGTTAACTGACATATCTAGCAAGGATTAAGTAACTTAACTAACTAAAATAGAAAGTAGATCTTCACTCAATGAACAGAATGATCACATATCGAAAACTAGTTCAGTTAATACAATTGAAAATATTAAAAATCCTTATCCTTCATATAGCCAAGTCACTTCTTGTAGTCTGCAAAGACAAACAACAACTCATAATAGAACTGATATTAGAAATATGTAGGTACAACAATTTAGGGAGAGCCTATCTGATATTAGAAAAAAACAACTTAATACATATGATGCATAAATATGGCTACTAGACAAAATTGTTAGCTTCCTTACAATACTAGACTCTCTAAAAGAACTAGTTAAATATAAGCTAAGTATTCTACTAACAAATATTAATATCCTATATGTAATTAAAAAGAAATTTGAATACTGAGACATAGCTTTCTTTTATTCCTTTATACAAACTGCTGCAGCTTACCTAGCATACCAACTAGAGTTTGAATCACTCATACATAATGTCTTAGAGTCATACAAGAAACAGTATAATATTTGTATTACAAACAAAAAGAATCGTGACTAAATCTTTATAAAGCTTTGAACAAAGCTCTTCTTAGATACTCTCTTAAACTTAGATCTGGTTCGATCAGATATATATGAAACAACACGATACATCCTCTACTTTATTAACTTTGCAAAAATTCAAATAGAGCTAAATTTGAAAATATACTAAGCATAATTAAGGCTGAAAAAAAATACCTCCTTTTGCTACTACCATCTGCTCTAAATCTTATAAACAGTGAAATTCGTAAAGCTATTCCTTTTACACTTCCTAGCAAGAATAAAAGACAAGCAGATATAATTACAAAAGTATTAAGATTAGCTTATATCTTTATTCGTATAATGAAGATTATTTTGATAATAAGCATCTACTATTTCCAGACTCACCATTCTTACTTGATGAATCTCTAAGAGACCTTTTTCTAATAACTTCCTATTCAGAACTAAAATCTCTTTCAAAATATAAAGAGAAATTACAAAAAATATATATTGTATATTGTATTCCAGATACATATTTTGACCTTCCACCTCCAAAACAAAAACTTTCTTATACTCCACAAGAGCTAATACTACATCTGAGAGAAATATTTCTATTCCTCCCAAAAAATAATGAAGACTTCAAAGAGTATATGCATCTCTTAAAAGAAAGCTATACTTTTGTAAGATTACTAAATGATTATATTATACAAAGACATCATCTACTAAATGATCCAAACAAATTACTATTAGAAAAAAATATATATTTTTAATAGAAGATAAAGCAACTGCTCGAGTATTCATCAATGAAATTCCTCCAACATATTAAATACTTGCATCATTTCTATTTAGCTATAGGACTATAAACTCTACTGATCTACCAAATTTGCTAAAGAAGTATTCACAGGTTTATAGGGTTAATTTAACTATCTCTATCACTACACCTAGGCAACTCAGTATCATAGTTAAAGATTTCAGAAAACACTACTACTTCAAGAAGATCCCAAAAAATTAGATTCAAATTAAAAATGCTAACAACAATCTAGCTAAAGGTCTTCAAAGAATGCCTAATATACTAGAACAATTCATAATAGCTGCTAAACAAATAGAAGAACTAGTACATCTCAACTTTCCAATTACAAAACATGAAGAAGTACTTGAGGTTACAGAACTTTTACATATACACTTTATTTTTCAAATATTTTCTCTATTTATTTTTGACCTATTAGACCTTCCAGAACCTAGTTAGGAGATCTTTGACAACAATAACTTACAACATATCCAAACTGATATATCAATAGAAATTAGCATAGAAAATAACAAATATGATTAAGAAAAATACTCCTAAAAAAATCAACTTTGCAATACTCAACATACAAGGATTAAACAATAGACTAAAACTACATAACTGGCTAATATATTGTAAAAAAAAACAATTCTATATAGTTTCAATAATACAAACTAAACTTAAAACAGAAGGTTCAACAATATTAACTAACCTACTATACAAAATCTTCTCATCTAATTTTATACTGAAAAACAATACTCAGCATAAAGTTTCTCTGGGAACTGTCTGTACAATACATACATCAATTAGCCTATATATAAACAATACTGGAAATTTTCCTGGTACAGTAATATTTGTTGACTTCTGGTTTTCTAGAAACAACAAAATAAGATTTACTTCAATCTATATTCCAACAAACTACTCAGAGTTAGCACTCAGCATACAAAGAGTTATTAACTCATGGATAACAGAAACAAAAACAAGAAACTGGCAATATATAATTATGGGTAATTTCAATGCTAACCACCTCTTAAAAAACAAATACAAAATCCTATTTACGTATTTAGAAACACTAAGTCTAAATAGTCTGCTACAATTTCATAATATCTTAGCTCCTACATAGCAATGAGGTTAACTATCAAGTCAAATTGATGATATTTGAACTACTCCTGAATTTACTCTTGATATAGAGATATCAGAGCTAATCAATCTTTATAATATCACAAATAGTGATTATTGTATATTAGTGACTACTTGGTATACAAATTTTACTACAAGACAAAAATGCTAGAAAAAGTGTAGACACAAATTCTATAATTATGATAAAGCAATGAAAGAACAATAGGAAGAATTCAGAACTCTAATCAACAATAAGATGCAAAAAAAAGTTAGCAATGAGACTATAAATAATATATCAATGCTAAATAAAGTCTGAAACAAATAGATCAATATAGTTAAACAAGCAGCAAACAAACACATTCTATTCTCATATAGTACTAGCAAACAATTTTATGCACTCTCACTAAAAGCAACTTAATTACATCAAGCACTAACTCACGTAAAAAAAGCTCAACATACATAGCAACTAGCAAGTATACTAATATCAATTCAAAGTACTATACAAAAGATAAACAAACATATAGAAAGAGTAAACAAATTAACAGATCAAAATATTCCTCTTATAAATGATATTGACTTTACAATACCAAACTCATTACTTAAAGCAAATTTGTACAGAAAAAGAGAAGAACTATGGAGAGCAAGAAATTTGGAACTGAATCTTAAGCAAACAGAGAGAATAAAATTCTTTGTGAACAAAAAATATAATGACTTTTAGAATAATATGACAAAAATAATAGATAGCATCTTAAAACAAAATAAACAAAAAGTAGACTTTCAAAAAATTATTACACCAGAAAAAATAATTACAGAACCAAGAGATATAAAGAAATATACTAGCAAACACTTTGCAAACTAGACTAAATACAATCTGTCTAATGAAGATCTATAGCACACATAGAAAACATACTATAAACCAATAGAAAATATATTGCTTTCTATTTATAACAATCTTATAGTAGCAATTACAATAGAGGAATTACAGAATATAATCAAAACATCACTGCATAACAAAGCTCTAGGACCATTTCAAGTATCAAATGAAATGCTCTGATAACTTCCTGAAGTAGCACTTTCTGCTTTATTAGAAATCATGAATACTTGCCTACAACTCAAACATATACCAAAAAACTGGTTTAACTCAAACATATAGCCTATTCCAAAACAGTCATATCACAACAATGAATGATTTTGAAGGTATTAGGTAATAAGTATTTGTGTTCATGATTTAATAAATCATCATATATTCACCAACTAAATTAAAGTGAATGAAATGATTTGAAGAGCATTAGGCAAATAAATATTTACGTTAATGATTTGTTGATTTAATTTATTTAATTTCGCTGATTAATAAATTATCTCTATACTCACTGACTAAATTAAAGTGAATGAATTGAATTCAAAGACATTAGGTTGTTACTGCTCTGTGTCATTTCTTAAGGGTCGTTAATTTATTCTTCTTAAAACATTTTATAAGCAATAATCATTTAATAATGATAAGAACTGGGTGACGAAGTCAATCATATAAATTAAACCATATTAACGACACAATCAACTTCAAAAAAGATATATAACGTTTTTGGATTAAATGACATTTATTATTTTTGTTATTAATATCATCTTTTTTCAATATCGATATTCGTAAATTGATTAATTAATTTTTTTAATGTAATTGGTGTATAAAGGATTGAAGTTGCCCCTTCAACTTTTTCGATTAATTTTTTTGCCAAATTATATCCTTCATTATTCGGCAATACTATAAATATTATTAATAAATTCTTGCTATTAATTTCTAATCCTCTTAATTTTAATGATGCATTCAAGACCTCTTCATAGTTATTTTCATAAAGGCTAATAAATACTATATCATAAGCAAGTCGATTATGCAATTCTTTATATCTTCTTGCTGCTCTAATACCTTCATCAAAGGTATCGAATACATCAACTTTTTCAATTATTTTAAGATATTTCAGCATTGCATTTCTCACATCCTCAACTGGGTGAATTATCAGTATTCTCTCTTGTCTTATAATTACTTATTAACTCATCGTATTGAGTTCCTAATAATGAGTTACTTATTGATAATGTCTCAACATTCCACGTAAACCAAAATTTACTTCCATTTCCCAATTTACTTTCTACATTAATTTCTCCTCCGTTAAGTTCTACAAGACTTTTACAAATTGAGAGGGCAAGTTCTGTATCATCTTGTTTTTTAATTTCTGACATGTCACCTTGCGAAAAATTTTTCCTTGGATATTCCGGATCAATACTATTATTTAATGAATTATAGATTATATATTTGAAATTTACTATAAAATATGAATTAACATAAATAGCTTACTTCATGCCAGTATTATACAATTCAATCAATAGATTTTCTTTTTTAACAATTTGACCTCCTATTATTTCATCATTAACTTGTGATTGCGTGGAAAGTGTTAATATAATTTTACCATGATCGGTAAATTTAACCCTAAAAAAATAATAATGAATTATTTTATTATTTTCAATAGGCTATGAAAGAAAAGTCAATAAATAAATGAAATAACAATTACAAATTAGATAATAAACTCGATAAAACTTTTTTAAGTCTACATTATAAGAGATTGTATAAGTAATAAAATTTCGTATTCTTTAAAATTTATTAACTATTAGTTTAATTACCTTTCAGAATCACTCTTAACATATCTCGGTATAGCTTCAATTTCAACATTCATAATTAGCTCAATATTTTTATCTCCAGCCTGCTTTTCAAATTCTTCAATAGTATTCTCAAATAATTCTAATAAATCAAATGTTTTATTTATTAAAATGACTTTTTGTTCTTCTAACTTTGCTGCATTAACAATTTCATTTACAATAGATATCACTATATCAGATGTGCATGTCATGATATCAATCATGTCGCTTTGACCAGCTGTAACGGTGGACCTATCAAAGGAAGAAAGGATACCCACCATTGCATTTAATGGGGTTCGTAATTCTATGATAAAATGAGATTAATTAGCAATGATAAAAAATTTAGTAGTGTACGCAAAGAACAATAATATACCATGAGAAATATTGGCTAATATTTGATTCTTAGTAATATTGGCAACTTCAGCAGCTTTTATTTGAATTTCTTTTTCGGCATTCTCTTCTAATAATGTTGTGTAAGTAATAGCTAAACTTATTTGATCCGATATTTGTTGGAATAATTCTATTTCTGAATCAAGCCAAATAGAATTCGGAGACCTATGCACTTTAATACATCCCCAAAAGCCATTATTCAACATTATTTTCGCTGATAATACTGATACATTTTTAAGAGCAACATCACTATATTCATCCAAGGAAATATCTATTCCCGAGTTATTATTTAAATATTCTTGTAATTTAGAGAATATTTGAGATTTCTTTCTATTATTAATTTCCATGAATGGATTAATCATTCGTGTTATATTTTCCGAGTTTTCATAAAAAGCAACTATATTATTATTAGATTTAGATCGTTCTTTTGAAATAATAAATATTCTTTCACATGGTAATCTTTGATAGATTTCTTTGATGACATATAGTAACCTTTCATTTAGATCTGATTCGAAAAGATTCATATTCGATATTGAAAGTAGTAATTGTTTTGTTTTTTCTTGTTCAAATCTTTGAAATAATATTTCACGCCGAATAAGTGAGAGCTTAATATTAGACCGAATACGGGTAATTAACTCTCGAGCAGAAAATGGTTTTACTAAATAGTCATCTGCTCCTTTATCCAGACCTAAAAGTAAAATACATTGCTGATAAGAAAATAAAAGGCACTATTAATAATCAAATCATTCAATTAAATTACCCGTGACTTTAGAATTTTCACTAGCTTTTGCAGATAATAATATTATGGGAATTAGTTGAGTTTTTTCATTGGATCTTAACACATCTAATAACTCATATCCATTCATATTTGGCATCATGACATCTGTTAAATTCAAATATTTAATAATTAATGTAAAATGATCGAAAAATATTGAGATTATATAATTACTTGCCGCTAAGGATTAAATCAGGTAATTTGTTAAGCTGGTTTAAGACTCGTAAAGCATCTTTGCCGTCACGAGCACGATGCACGATAAATTCTTTTAAAAGATCCGCCAGATGATTTCTATAAAAATATTAATGGCTAATGGTAAGAAACATATTTTAAATGTATAATTAAATTCCAACTTGATCGAATAAAATAATTACCGCATATCATTATTGTCATCAACAACTAAGACTTGATATTTTTCATTATTAATAAGATTAATATCCATTATCAATTTTTTATTAGTATCATTATCAGTGTTTTTGTCATCGAGTGACACTTTAGACATCATAATATCTAGACTATTGTTTATCAATTGAGAACTTTCTTCTAAATTAAGCTGTCGATTAGTGTATAATTCCTGATCACGATTTATTGGATTTTCAATTTTATTAAAGTATATTTGATTTTGCGGCAAATGTTCAAATCTTATTGGAAACCAGCATTTAAAAGTCGTTCCGTGATTTACTTTTGAAGATACAGTAATATCACCACCTTGGCGTGTAATAAGTTCTTTAACAAGTGCAAGCCCGATTCCTGTACCTTCATGACTACGCCCTTGAGATTCTACACGATAAAAACGTTGAAATATATTTGGAAGGGAGATTTTCGGAATGCCAACACCTAATTAAAGTATTAAAAAAAAATTAATCTGGAAGTAGTAGCAAGTGTATAGATTCCAAGTTAAGTCTATTGAGGAATATTATTAACCTGTATCTGAAACCTCAAGTACTACCATCTTTTGATTGTCTTTGTAGTCAAAATATAAGCGAATCGTTATGCTTCCATTCCAAGTATATTTTAATGCGTTCGAACCTTTAAAACCAAATCTCTTAATAAATATCTAATGAATGTGATTCCATAAACAAAAATTTGGAAAAAATATCTTAACACATTTTTAGAAATGCTTACAAAGATTAAATATGATTGTTTCGTATATATCATGATCCAAGTAAATCTTATCGCCCATTGTTTGGTTAAATTCTTCTGGATGTGGAATTTTAATATTAAAATCTAAGCCTAATTTTTTAGCCATAAATTTAAAGTCCAAAGCTAATTCTTGAGTAAGTTCAACTATGTTCGTTTCACGATAATGTGCTTCAAATTTATCAGTTTCCATATTTGAAAACTGTATAATAAAGTGAATTCTTTAATATAATAATTCCAAAACTATTATTGGGATTAATTTCAATATGGTATAACTTACTTGTAATAAAGAATTAATAAGTTTAAGCAATCGATGAGCGTTACGTCGAATAGTTTGAAGATATGGCATTATTGACTCTTGTGTACATATATTAATTACATCGTCAAGTGGCGAAAGCATTAAGGTTAATGGTGCTATTATTGTATATAAACAAAAAATTAATACAATATATTTCTAAAGAGCATTTATTGTTATATGTAAATAAATACTTTTTAGTTCGTGACTAATGCCTTGAAAAAACACGACTTTTTGGTAATTTAAATCAGCCAACATTTTAGATCGTTTTTTTTCCTCATCTGTTTTAATCCCATGTAGTAAATATGTATTAACATTTTTTGTGATTAACTAAAAAAATTATAACATATTTAATAATTTTTTTAATAATATGAACGAAATTAATGAATATTTATTAATAAAATTTTGCATACTTGTAAAAATTTTATATATTGCTCATCAAGTGTGCGAAATCGATTAATGCCATAAATCAATATAACCGACAGAGCTTGCCCTTCGGAAAGAGAAATTTTTGTTGATATGAGAAAAGCTTGGGATTCATCTTTTAAAAGGACTTTAATATGTTTCCCTTCCTTTATTACAAGGTTAATTGGCCAAGAATCACATTTCAAGAAAGAATAAGTTGTATCTGCTCGTTTTATTTCTACGTATGTGTTGTAACTATTATTAGCCTCTTTAGCTAAGTAAACTATTTCGGGAGAATCTGGTAAATAATCGGGAATCTGGCATTCTTTTTTACCATCTTCATCAAAGGTTCTAGCGATCAGACGGGCGATTAGAGGTTCAGTAGTATTTGATTTATAATTGACAAAGTAAATCAATGTATAAGGAATATCAACACTATTACTTAATATATTTGTAACAATACGACAGGCACTTTCTAAAGACTTAATTTCTTTAAGAAATATTATAAAATTAATAGATAAAATTCACATTTATAAAAATTGTACGATTACTACTAACCAGAAATCTGAAAACCAAATTCACTAAGTGTTTTTAACCTTCGGGCATTTAAAAAATTTTGTGTATTTTCTTGTAACACGGACATTATAGCGCAAACCGTGCCATCTGATTTGAAAATTGGACTCATTGTATATTTCGCGTAGGCTGCTTCTTTATATCCATCACGTTGTAATTCATATTTATCAATAAAAATTTGACCTTTGCCGGTTGTTTTTACACTGCATATATTGTAATTCAAGTGATTAAGTTACTATGAATAAAAATTGTTTTTTTACAATAATTACACACCTTACTTTTCATATCGGAAGAAAAGGAGATCATATGCTTCAGGCCAAACTTGGTCAAGTTGTTTTCCAAATGCTATTTAGTAATGATAAGGAAGTCAAGTTTGAAAAGTTTATTATAAACATATATCTATAATTTGTGTAACTAACCGAATGGATGTCTCGCTTTTAATCTTGGTATCCAAGCTATAGAGTGAATAGGGTTAAAGATTTAATCAAATAGATTAAAAAAGTTCTAAAATCTTTACCTTCATTATATATTAAGGTCCAATGAGGAGAACCGATTACGAGACCCATTGGAAGCCCAGAATTGAGGCACAAATTCTAACATTTTATAAATGTAATTTTTTATGATGTTATTAGTTCACACTTTATTTTTTCTTAGATAACAAAACATTATTGTAATTACCACAGCATTTTTAATTGCAGGATCCCATAAATCCATAGGGCCAAGCAAAGTCGATGACCAATCATAATTGTAGACCATGTCTTTAAAGGATGGCTCATCATTCTTGATGCTGTGGGTCAAGGATAACGACATAATAACTTGAAAATAAATAAAGCTATCAAAAGTTAATCATTAATAAATACCAAATTAAGATTTGCATATTAGTTTTTCTTTAATACGTAAAATCGCTTACAGAACTAATATTTGGAAAATAGGTATAAAAAGTTTCTTTCTGTATATAGTGTGTTAAATAAAAGTAATGTAGACCTAAACATTGGTCTTTCCCAGTATATCAATTGTTTCTTTTTTTCGTATTTATATATGTGATTTAAAGGATGTACTCAATAAGTATGTACCGGTACGTACAATTCCACAAAAAGTTATTAATTACTAATAATTAATTTTGCAAGAATGGTAATATAGAATTTGTGCAAACAAATTATTTAGATATTTGCGTAAATAATTATCATTAAAATTTTGATTAATTCTCGTTTTTTATTTGACTACGTATTAAAAACTGGTTTGATGTACTTTTTATATTACTAAACATAAACCACCAATTTTTTTTTAATTGGTCTTTATTATTTCGCATTGCAAAAGTTACAAATATGCTATCTTTCTGTTCCTTCAGGGGATCTGATTATCGTTACCACATGTCAGGAACGGTAAATACTTCCATTAAGGAATTATCACAGCCAATCAAATATTGGTCTAGGATCGAATAGAACAGTTTAGTATCAGATCAGATAGACATATTTGTCAATTAGATGCGAGAGTTTATTAAATAATTTATAATTATATTGAGTCAGAGATCGCAATTGCATCCTGAAAATGTTGCTAGAGATGTAAACCAAACCCGGTAGTTTCAGCGTTTGGCCAAACTAGTTTGGGACTTTGCGTAACTAAAATCCCAAACTAATAAGCATTTAAAACTCTAAATATAAATTCTAGCCAATTATGTTTATTATCTACGTAATAGATTAGGATTTTGGCACATGATTTGAATTAACAGGGGGGCAAGTCCGGAATGTGTATCGGCAAAATTAAGAAAAAAATATTTTCTATTTCAAAATTTTGCCTATGAAACTGCTCTTGGTGCTTTAAGAAAAA
>CAJVPM010001512.1:0-11848 GCA_910592325.1 Scutellospora calospora | reverse complement strand
TAATTTAAAAACATAATATAATAAAGCTTATACTTACATGCTAATAATTTGAAAGAGGTATTTGTTAAAATATTTGTCAGATACATATTTTAAGATCACATATAATTTTAAAAATATAATAAAACTTATACTTACATACTAATAATTTGACGGAAATATTTGTTAAAATATTTGTCAGATGCATATTTTAAGATAATCAATAATTTAAAAAAATGAATATAATAAAAAGCATTCTTACGAGCTAATAATTTGACAGAAGCATTTAATATTTTTAGATGCATATTTAAAAATTACCAATAATTTAAAAAATATATATATAATAAAGCTTATACATACTTGCTAATAATTTGACAGAGGCATTTGAAAAAATATTTGTCCGATGTAAATTTTAAGATTAATAATTTAAAAAATAAATATTATAAAGCTTATACTTACTTGCTAATAATTTGATAGAGGCATTTGTTAAATTATTTGTCAAATGCATATAATTAAGATTACCAATAATCTAACAAAATAAATATAATAAAACTTATACTTACATGCTAATAATTCGACAGAAGTATTTGTTTAAAAAATTTGTTAGATGAATATTTTATGATAACCAATAATTTAAAAAAAAATAAATATAATAAAGCTTATACTTACACGCTAATAATTTAACAGAGGCATTTGTTAAAATAATTGTCTAATGTAAATTTTAAGTTCACCAATAATTTAAAAAAATAAATATTATAAGGCTTATACTTACTTGCTAATAATTTGACAAAGGTTTGTTAATATTTGTAAGATGATTATTTTAAAATCATAAAATAATAATTTTAATTCGTGATCCGCATAAAAACCAATGAAACAACATAGTAAATAGTGGAGAAAGTTACTATTGTTTTTGATATATGCTTGGAATCTGGCGTTTCCCCAAGGAAAACTTTTTTATTTATTAAGTAAACCTCTCTTAGATTTATAAGTAAATTGGTAAAGGAGAGTCTTGTGATTATAACGAGGGTTGAAACATTTAAATCGGCCTAGTGAATCGCGACTATATGTTTTCTTCTTTAGAAAAAAACATATAATCACGAAGACAAAAATACATATATATCGCGATTCACTAGGCCGATCTAAACGTTTCAACCATTATTATAATCACAAGACTCTCCTCTACAACTTTATTTAGAAGTCAAAGAGTGGTTTATTTAGTAAAGAAAAAGGTTTCCCTTTGGGAAACGCCAGATTCCAAAAATTATAAAAAATATCTAGTAAACATATCTCCACTATTTACATGTTGTTTCACTCGTTCTTATACGGATCACGAATTAAAAATAAATATAATAAAGTCTATACTTACATTCTAATAATTTGACAAGCATTTGTTAAAATATTGTCAGATACATATTTTAGATGATCAATGATTTAAAAAATAAATATAATAAAATTTATACTTACGCGCTAATCATTTGACAAAGACATTTATTAAAATATTTGTCTGACGTATATGTTAAGATTACCAATAATTTAAAAAAATAATACATACTTGCTAATAATTTGACAAAGGTATTTGTTAAAATACTGTTAGATGAATATTTTAAGGTCATCAATAATTTAAAAAAAAAAAATAATAATAATAAAGTTTATACTTACAGGCTAATAATTTGACAGAAGCATTTGTTAAAATATTTGTCAGATAAATATTTTAAGATCACCAATAATTTTAAAAATAAATATAATAAAGCTTATACTTACATGCTAATAATTTGACAGAAGCATTTGTTAAAATATTTGTCAGATATATTTAAGATCATCAATAAATTAAAAAAATAAATATAATAAAATTTATACTTGCTAATAATTTGACAGAAGCATTGTTAAAATATTTGTCAGATGCATATTTTAAAATCACAAAAAAATAAATATAATAAAGCTTATACTTACGAGCTAATAATTTGACAGAAGTATTTGTTAAAATATTTGTCAGATGCATATTTTAAGATCACCAATAAATTAAAAATAAATATAATAAAGCTTATACTTACCCGCTAATAATTTGACAAAGACATTGTTAAAATATTTGTCAGATACATATTTTAAAATCACAAAAAAATAAATCTAATAAAGCTTATGCTTACGCCCTAAAAATTGAATGTTAAATATTTGTTAGATTCACATTTTAAGATCACTAATAATTTAAAAAATTAATTTAATAAAGTTTATACTTACACGCTAATAATTTACAGAGGCATTTGTTAAAATATTTTTCAGATGCATATTTTAAGATTATCAATAATTTAAAAAATAAATATAATGAAGCTTATGCTTACACGCTAATAATTTGATAGAGGTTTTTGTTAAAATATTTGCCAGATGCATATTTAAGATCATCAATAATTTAAAAAAATAAATATAATAAAACTTATACTTACAGTCTAATAATTTGACAGAAGCATTTGTTAAAATATTTATCAAATTCTACTTTAAGATCACCAATAATTTAAAAAGTATATATATAATAAAACTTATACTTACGCACTAATAATTTGACAAAGGCATTTGTTAAAATATTTGTCAGATGCACATTTTAAGATCATCAATAATAATTGTCGCGGTTGATGCTGAAATTTGGACCTATTTTGATATGAAATTTTAAATTTTTTTGGGGTATTTCGTACGATTTTTTTTTAGGGTTTAGGACTAGATATGATATTTAAAGAGTATATGTGGATTTTGGCAGGGCTTATAGTTTCAAATCGAGACCCCAAATTTCAGCATCAGCCGTGACAATAATTTTAAAATAAACATAATAAAGGTTACACTTACAAGCTAATAATTTGACAGAAGAATTTGCTAAAATATTTGTCTGATGCACATTTAAGAACATAATAATCTAAAAAAATAAATATAATAAAGCTTATACTTACTCCCTAATAAATCAACAGAAACATTTGTTAAAATATTTGTCTGATACATATTTTATTATCACCAATAATAAATATAATAAAGCTTATACTTACCCACTAATAATTTGACAGAGCATTTGTTTAATATTTGTCAAATCCAAATTTTAAGATCACCAATAATTTAAAAAAATATATATATATAATAAAGGTTTTACTTACGGTCTAATAATTTGACAGAAACATATGTTAAAAATATAATTTTTTTTAAAAAATATATAAATATATATATATATAAAATAAACTTTATACTTGCTGGCTAATAATTTGAAGAGGTATTTAAATTTGTCAAATGCAGATTTTAAGATTAACAATAATTAAATATAGTTGACCATCTCAAAAACTGATATGCATAGTGAACAGGTTTTGTATTGGTTTTGGATTCGAGAATATAAATGAGCTAATTAAATCACAATATTTTTACATTTAAGTAGGTTCAAATAAACCCAAATTAGAGTCATTTGAACCCAAATTGAATTCAAATGAATCTGAAATAGGATCTTTTGAACTTAGGTTAAGTTAAAATAAACCTGGAATAGGATCATTTGAATCTAATTCAAATGAACCTAGAATAGGATTATTTGAACTCAGATTAGTCAAACAAACTCGGAACAGGGTCATTAGGTTCAAATAACCAAAAACAAGTACAGATCCTATTGGATACTAGAATATTAAGACTATCGGATATTATAAATGGCTTTATCACAAAATTCTGAAAGCCATTTTCCTGAAAAAACATAATACTGACTAAATTGGCCAGCATTATAACTAATGCCTACTAAATTTGTCAGTATTAGGTCTTTTTGGGAATCTGTTTTTCAGATTTTGCAGTAAAACTATTCAGAAATTAAATATAGAACAGGCTTGGTAGATTAATTGTTGATCAATTATAAACTTACGGCCTAATAATTTGTCAGAGACATTTAATATTTATTAGGTACATGTTTTAAAACTACTAATAATTTAAAAAATAAATTTAATAAAGCTTATACTTACGCACTATTAATTTAACAGAGAAATATTTGTCAAATAAATATTTTAAAATCAATAATTTAAAAAATCAATATTATAAAGCTTATACTTACGTACTAATAATTTGACAGAAGTATTTGTTAAAATATTTGTTAGATGCATATTTTAAGATCACAAGTAATTTTAAAAATAAATATAATAAAGCTTATACTTACTCTCTAATAAATCGACAGAGACATTTGTTAAAATATTTGTCAGAAATATATTTTAAGATTACCAATAATTTAAAAAAATGAAAATTATTCTTACGAGCTAATAATTTGACAGAAGCATTTAATATTTGTTAGATGCATATTTTAAAATTACCAATAATTTAAAAAAATAAATATAATTTTTAGTTATTTGGTAGGATGTAAAAAATATGCACATGAGTGTTGAATAGCAGATTGTGCTGTATAGCAGCGCAATCTAAGTCAATCAACTGCTGTCATTCAACACCAATGTAAATATTTTTACACTCTACCTAATAACGATATTATTGTGAAGCAGTTATTGATGACTATATTACAGTATTATTTTCTCATATTTGTATAATCTATATTATCAATTTAAACTTTTTTTATTTTTTATTATTGTTTTTTTTTCTTTTTTTAGGAGAAATTTGAGCTATAAAAAAATGATAAATCAATGATGACGTAAATTCTACAAATATGAGAACTTTTAGTGTAGTATCAATAATATGGCTGCGATATAATAAAACCTATACTTACTTGCTAATAATTTGACAGATGTATTTTAAAATATTTTTCAAACACATATTTTAAGATCACTAATAATTTTAAAAAATAAATATAATAAAGCTTATACTTACAGGCTAATAATTTTACAGAGGCATTTGTTTAAATATTTGTCAATAAATATTTTAAGATCACCAATAATTTAAAAATGAATATAATAAAGCTTATACTTACGAGCTAATAATTTGACAGAGTCATTTGTTAAAATATTTGTCAAATACATATTTTAAGATTACTAATAATTTAAAATAAATATAATAAAACTTATACTTACGTGCTAAAAATTTGACAGAGATATTTAATATATGCCATATACATATTTAATATCAACAATAATTTAAAAAAATAGATATAAAATAAAACTTATACTTACATGCTAATAATTTAACAGAAACATTTATTAAGTTATTTGTTAGATGAATATTTTAAGATTATAAATAATTTAAAAAAATAAATATAATAAAACTTATTCTTACGCTCTAATAATTTACAGAGGAATTAGTTAAAATATTTGTCGATGCATATGTTAAGATCACCAATAATTTATAAAAATTAAATATAATAAAGCTTATACTTACTGGCTAATAATTTGACAGAAGCATTTGTTAAAACATTTGATAGATGCATATTTTAAAACCACTAATAATTTAAAAAAAATAAATATAACAAAGCTTATACTTACGAGCTAATAATTTAACAAAGGCATTTGTCAGATGCATATTTTAAGATCACCAATAATTTAAAAAAGTAAATATAGTAAAGCTTATATTTACATGCTAATAATTTGACAGAGGCATTTGTAAAATATGTATTTGTTTTAAGATTATTAATAATTTAAAAAATAAATATAATAAGGCTTATACTTACAATCTAATAATTTGACAGAGGTATTTGTTAAAATATTTGTCAAATGCATATTTTAATATTACTAATAATCTAACAAAATCAATATAACAAAACTTATACTTACATGCTAATAATTCGACAGAAGTATTTGTTAAAATATTTGTTAGATGTATATTTTATGATAACCAATAATTTAAAAAAAATAAATATAATAAAGCTTATACTTACTTGCTAATAATTTGACAGATGCATTTATTAAAATATTTGTCAAATTCATGTTTTAAGATTATCAACAATTAAAAAATAATAAATATAATAAAACTTATACTTACGCTCTAACAATTTGACAGAAGTACTTGTTAAAATATTTGTTAGATGCATATTTTAAGATTATAAATAATAAATATAATAAAACTTATACTTACTGACTAATTATTAACAGAGGCATTTAATATTTGTTAGATACACATTTTAAGATCATCAATAATGTTATAAAAATAATATAATAAAAGATATACTTGCTAATAATTTGACAGAGGCATTTAATATTTGTTAAATGCATATTTTAGAATTACCAATAAATTAAAAATTAAATATAATAAAACTTATACTTACATGCTAATAATTTGACAGAGGCATTTGTAAATATTTGTCAGATGCATATCTTAAGATTACCAATAATTTAAAAAATAAAAATAATAAGATTTATACTTACGGACTAATAATTTGACAGAGGCATTTGTTAATATTTGTCAGATACATATTTTAAGATCACTAATAATTTTAAAATAAATATATTAAGCTTATACTTACGAGCTGATATTTTGACAGAAGCATTTATTAAAAGATTGTCATATGTATATTTTAAGATCACTAATAATTTTAAAAATAATTAAAATAAAGCTTATACTTACGCACTAATAATTTGAAAAAGACATTTATTAAAATACTTGTCAAATGCATATTTTAAAATCATTATTAATTTAAAAAATAAATATAATAAAGTTTATACTTACAGTCTAATAAATTGAAAAAAAGCATTTGTTAAAATATTCGTCAAATTCATATTTTAAGATTACCAATAATTTAAAAAATAAATATATGCTTACTCTCTAATAATTTGACAAGACATTTATTAAAATATTCATTAGATCTACATTTTAAGATTGATATTTTAATAAAATAATGTTTATACTTACGCACTAATAATTTGACAGAGGAATTTGTTAAAATATTTGTCTGATGCATATTTTAAGCTCATCAATATTTTAAAAAATAAATATAATAAAGCTTATGCTTACACACTAATAATTTGACAGAGGCATTTAATATTTGTCAGATGCATATTTAAGATCGCTAATTATTAAAAAAATAAATATAATAAATCTTATACTCACTTACTATTAATTTAATAGAGACATTTTTGTTAGATGCATATTTTAAAGATCACCAATAAATTTAATAATAAACCTTAAACTTACGTGCTAATAATTTGACAGAGGCATTTGTTAAATTATTTGTCAGATGCATATTTAAGACTACTAATAATTTAAAATAAATATAATAAAACTTATACTTACGCGCTAAAAATTTGACGGAGGTATTTAATATTTATCATATGCATAGTTTAAGATCAACAATAATTTAAAAAAAATATATATAAAATATAACTTATACTTACATGCTAATAATTTGATAGAGACATTTGTTAAAATATTCGCAGATAAATATTTTAAGGTCACTGATAATTTAAGAAAATAAATATAATAAAGCTTATACTTACTTGCTAATTATTTGACAAAGGTATTTGTTAAAATATTTGGCAGATATATATTTTAAGTTAACCAATTATTTAAAAAAATATATATATAATAAATCTTATACTTACTTACTAATAATTTAACAGAGGCATTTGTTAAAATATTTGTCAAATGCATGTTTTAAGATTACTAATAATTTAAAAAATAAATATACCAAAACTTATACTTACAGACTAATATTTGACAAATACATTCGTTAAAATATTTTTTAAATGCAAAATTTAAGATTACCAACAATTTTAAAAATAAATATAGTAAAGCTTATATTTACTTTCTAATAATTTGACAAAGATATTTGTTAAAATTTTTGTCAGATGCATATTTTAAAATAATTTTAAAAATAAATATAATAAGGCTTATGCTTACCCCCTATATTTAACCAAGGCATTTGTTAAAATATTTGTTTGAGATCACTAATATTATTTTAAAATAAATAAAGCTTATACTCACATGCTAATAATTTGACAAAAGCATTTATTAAAATATTTTTTAGATGCATATTTTAAGATTACGATTAATTTAAAAAAAAATAAATATGATATAATTTATACTTACGCGCTAATAATTTGATAGAAGTATTTGTTAAAATATTTGTCAGATGCATAATTTTAAAAATAAATATAATAAAGCTTATGCTTACCCCCTAATATTTGACCAAGGCATTTGTTAAAATATTTATTAGATGTATATTTGAGATCATTAATAATAATTTTAAAAATAAATATAATAAGCTTATACTTACATGCTAATAATTTGACAAAAGCATTTTTTAAAATATTTTTAGATACATATTTTAAGATTACTATTAATTTTAAAAAATAAATATAATAAAGAACTTACAGGCTAATAATTTACAAAATATTTGTTAAAATATTTGTCAGATACATATTTTAAGATCACCAATAATTAAAAAATAAATATTATAAAGTTTATACTTGCTGATAATTAATAAAAGTATTTGTTAAAATATCCGTTAGATACTGTATATATTTTAAGATTACCAATAATTTAAAAAATAAATATTATAAAACTTATACTTACTTGCTAATAATTTGGAAGAGATATTTATTAAAATATTTGCCATATTTTAAGGTACTAATAATAATTTAAAATAAATATAATAAAACTCATACTTACATGCTAATAATTTGACAGAAGCATTTATTAAAATATTTGTCAGAACATAGTTTATGATTATTAATAATTTAAAAAAATAATGTAATAAAGCTTATACTAACTCTCTAATAATTTGATAAAGGCATTTATTAAAATATTTGTTAAACGCATATTTTAAAATCACTAATAATTTAAAAAAAAATATATTATAAAGCTTATACTTACTGGCTAATAATTTGACAGAGGCATTTGTTAAATTATTTGTCAGATGCATATTTTAAAATCACTGTACTTACGAGCTAATTTTTTAATAGAGGTATTGTTAAATTATTTTTTAATGCATATTTAGAATTATAAATAATTTTAAATTAATTATTGTGTAGCTATAGAACTGACGACCGTACTAAAAATTCTCAAATTAGCATAGTCATCAGAAACTGCTTCATAATAGTATCATTATTAGGTATAGTGTAAAACTATTTATGAGTATTGAATAATGCCCAGTTTATTGGCTTAAATTACATTGATACACAGCACAATCTGCTGATTAAGTACTATCATTCAACACCCATGTGCATATTTTTTACATCCTACCTAATATATAACTATAAAATACAATAAAGCTAATACTTACATACTAATAATTTAACAGAGACATTTAATATTTGTCAGATGTATGTTTTAAGATTACCAATAATTAAAAAATAAATATAATAAAGCTTATACTTACAAGCTAATAATTTGAAAAAATTTGTTAAAATATTTGTCAAATGCATATTTTAAGATAACCAATGATTTAAAAATAAATATAATAAAACTTATACTTACATGCTAATAATTTTATAGACATTTATTAAAATATTTGTTAGATACATATTTTAAGATCACCAATAATCTAAAAAAAAAAAACAAATATAATAAAACTTATACTTGCATGCTAATAATTTGAAAGTGGCATTTGTTAAAATATTTGTCAGATACATATTTAAGATTACCAATTTAAAAAAAAATAATAAAGCTTATATTTACAGGCTAATAATTTGTCAGAGGCATTTGTTAAAATATTTTTCAATAATTTAAAAAAATGAGTATAATAAAATTTATTCTTACGCTCTAATAATTTGACAGAGGCATTTGTTAAAATATTTGTCTGATGCATCTTTTAAGATCACCAGTAATTTAAAAAATAAATATAATAAAGCTTATACTTACTCTCTAATAATTTGATAGAAGCATTTAAAACATTTTCAGGTTCATATTTTAAGATTACCAATAATTTAAAAAAAATAAATATAATAAATATTATAAAGCTTATACTTACTGGCTAATAATTTGACAGAGACGTTTGTTAAAATATTCGTTTTTTGCATATTTTATAATAATCATCAATAATAAACATAATAACGATAAAGCTTATACTTACCCACTAATAATTTGACAGAAGCATTTGTTAAAATATTTATCAGATGCATATTTTAAGATTACCAATAATAATTTTATGGAAAAATTTCAAAAGAAATATAATAAAGCTTATATTTACACTCTAATCATTATACAAATAATATTCCAGTACGTTACAAAAACAATGAAATAAAAAAAAACGTTAATGAATTAAAATGATAATTCTAGTATATAAAAAAAATAAAAAAGCACTTACTGTCTAATAATTCAATATAAATGCGTTGTATAATGAAACGTAATTTACGTCATCAAATGATAAATTTCAAAAATAATTTAATAAATAAATATTATGAATTATTTAAAAAGAGAATTACTATTTCCACCATGGTAATTTGCTATTTCCACAAAATCATGTGATCAATCCTTAACTATATGTGACACAACACAGCGTATTTTTGTTGATATGATCTTCATAATGTTTAGTCGATTCTTTTTTATGTATAAAAGAAATTTCGGGAATTTAGGAAGAGATACATCAAGAAAGTCAATATTTTTGGTCGAAATGTATCAAAAACGTAATTTTTGTATCACCTTGCGTACACACTAAGAGCCCCCGACCATTAATTCTAATTAAAGACGGTGGAAATAGTCATTTCTTTTTAAAAAAAAAAAAAATTAATTACCTTTTTTCCAAAGCAGTAGGCAAGGCAATTGTCAAGGAAACATTTAAGATAGTAATAATAAGAACTAAAATAACGTAATTTGATTTCATTGTGACAGTACAGAACGAATTATTAGATGGAGTGAAATTTAAACACTTTTGTCGTGCTAAAGTTATTGAAAAAAGCTGGGGATTGATATCTGTTTGTGGCCTATTATCGTTCTTTTCGATTTCATGAATCCGTGAATCAATGAGTCCCATATATATACAGATCCCACATAATGATACAAACGGCAGGCTACGACTAGCTAACGGCTAAAACACATTTTAGCTGAACCGTTTTTTAGCGACCCGATCAAGGGCCATGGCTCCAATTTTTGTTATAAAAATTTATTTTCAATTATTTTAGTGTTAGCACATATACAGATATTTTGGTGGCTAAAGCTTGAATCCGGTTATCGTTAGATACAAATTTAATAGTAATATCTGTTAAATTTAATATGAGAGCGGATAACGGATCCAGGCTTTAATTGTGGCGAATATGAAAAGTATAGTATAGAAAGGTATTTAATAAAACATTTTTTAGAAAACATTTTTGAAAGAAAAAAAAAAACTTTTTTTAAAAGAGAAAAAAAAAAATCTTGAGTCTTAAAAATTAACGAGAAAGGTTCATTTGGACGATTATGAAGTACAAAGTCGCGAAAAATGTTTATTATATTAACAGATACCACATGATCGGCTTTACGGCTCAAACCATCAGTAAGCCGAGCCGTTAAATAGCTCTGCTAAGCCGATCAGCTCACAGCTATGCAGAGCCGTTTTGCACAGTAATCACGCATATATAGGACTCATTGATAAGTATTTCTTATTTTTTTTTTCATGTTTATTCAAATAAAATTCAGCAAATTGTCGAATACAGTAATTTGACAAATGACTGGCTACACGTGCCGCAAAGCGGCATGTGCTCATTTGCCAAACTACCGTTGACAATCTTTGCCAATAATGTACACTTATTCTGTGTAAGTATTTCTTATTTGGGTAAAGTTAGGGAAAGATCGACGAGGTACGTTGTAAGGGTCGAAATTACCCACCCCGATGCTGCGCCTGGTCCGGAGGAAGATCATCAAGATTTCCAAAATTTTGGAAATTTCGAAATTTTGACAATTTCGAAAATTTTGAAAATCGCGAAAATTAACCAAATTTCAAAAAAATAAGAAATTTCGTAAATTTAGAAAATTTAACAAATTTTAACAATTTCGGAAATTTAAGAAATTTAACAAATTTTAGTAA
>CAJVPM010001511.1:0-11850 GCA_910592325.1 Scutellospora calospora | reverse complement strand
AAATGATTGATTAAATATTATAAATTATGAACATTTGTTTTTTTTTATCAAGAAAAGAAATGGATTCAGTAGATTCATTTCAAAATATTTCTGTTCAACAAAAACTTGAGTTAACAACGGAGATTGCTCGAGTTAAACAACTTTTAGAAGATCAAGAAAATAAAATCAAAATTTGGAAAGATAATTACAATCAATTATTAAATAAAATAAAAAACAAACAAAATACCCTACTAAAAGAATCACTGAATGATATTTTGAACGATGATTTAAAACAATTTTTAATAACTGAAAAAATAGAAAAAAAAAATTATAAAGATTTTAACGAGTTTAAGTCTCAGAAAGCCTTTTCGCATATTACAGCTGTTTTCGAAATAGTTGAGAATTGTGGGGATTTACAAAAAAAAAAAAAATTATGCGAATACTCGAATACTCGAATACTCGATTAGTTTAGAACCGAAACAATAATCGATTCCCCGATTCACGTAATTGTTATTACTAAACAATTACACAACTATGCATGTGCATTGTGTAAATATATTTTTATTTTTGGCAGCTGCTTTTGTTCTGCGACTCTAATTTTTTTTTTTTATACACTTACATGAGACTGCGACGCTGTTCAATAACAGTAAAAAGCTCTTATATATACAATAGGTTAGTCTAATACACTAGTAATACACTAGTAATACACTAGTCTAGTACGTACGTACGTATATATAATTTTGGTAACGGCTGCTATTATACGCAACAGATTTTTTTAAGTACCCAGGGGTCTAGTACACAGCCAAGCGTTCAAGGTAAATTTTTAAAATAACGTGTAATTTGCAGCAGTCTGTGTTTTTAAAACATCTGCATTTATTTAAATAGATCCTGTGATTCATACACGGGTCTAATTCATAGGGGTTTTTTTACGGTACCGTGTAGTACATTTTTTTATAGTGTTATTAGAAGCTTCAATTGTATTGGAATTAAAGATTTATAATTAATATCTATTTATTTTTTCAATACATCTTTTAATGGATGCGTGCTGTGTATCGTTATTAGAATCAGTTTAGGTGTTTGTTTTGCGCCGTGTCGCCATTATAGATAGGTGGATTTTTCGTTTCTGATTTCGCTTGGATTTCACTTCTGATTTCAGGTATTTTTCCCTGTTGTTCCGTATCTAACCCCAATTTTTTTCTAGGCGATTGAGTGCGTTTTCTAGTCGTCGATTGTAACAGTTTTGTGCTGTGTTGCTGTTATAGTGGGGTGGAATCATCGTTTGATTTCATAGTTTCGCTAGTGGTTTTTCTCTGTTGTTACATATCTAACCTCTCACTTTTCTTTCTAGTTGATTAAGTGCGGCGTCTGGTCTTCAGCAGTGTCTGTGTGGGTGTTATGTTATTTTTTCCACCTTTTGGATGGATTTCGTTGTTTAATTTGCTTTCTGTTGTCTCTGGTGTTCTCTTTGTCGCATATCTAACTTCCTATTTTCTTTCCAGGTATAAATCTCAGTATCAACTTCGTGGTGTCTTGGTGGCATTGTTCTGTTGTCGCTGAAGTCGTCATCATGATTGGTGTCTGCCATTTCGCCGTTATTGAAAGTGCCATTACTTTGCTGGAGGCGTTTTGCTTTTGGTGTGCTCGTTAAAAAACGTTCGTTGTATAATATCGTGTAGTTGGTATTGATTATGATAATTAGGTGTAGTGTTAGGTTTGTGAGGGTTATATTATGGTGACTATTAGTAGTGTTATGTGGTTTTTAAGGTTGCTGGGGTTAGAATTATGGTAACTATGAGGAGTATTAGATGGTTTGTTATAGTTAAGGTTAGATTGTTTAGAATTAAAAGTGAGTATTTAGTAATAGAGTTATTTCGAATATGTTCGCGAACTATATATTGCGCGCAACAATTTTAGCATGATTTTTTTATTAGTTTTCTATATTATTTTTATGACGTAGTTATTATGAGCCGCTTTAATTGATAATACTATCGCTAACTAAAGTTGCGAAGATTAATTATTAATACGACACAATAGGATCATAAGTTTTTTATCGTAACCGTAACTGACCGTATGCCGTAAAATTCATTGGGACGATTCTACCGCATCACTAGCGGTTATCATGGCGACAATTCCAATACTTTATTGAGAAAGCAAAAGCTTTATTTTGAGTAATATGTTGGCTAAGGGATTCGGAACAAAAAATATTTATTCTTAATTTAAAATAAAAATGATAATAATAATAATAACGGCAATGATGATAGATATAAGTATAAAAATAATTATAATAATAATGATTATAATTATTCGCTTTTTTTAAAAAAAAATAAATAAAAATAAATTATTAATATTTACAGTATTAATTTAATAAAGTCTTTTTAAAAAATTCAACCTTACATAATTAAAAAATTTCACGAGTTTGTATATATAAACGGTCATAATTACATTATAATCGCCACTGCCATGAAAGCCACTCTGTGGACATAAATAAATTTAATGTGTAAATAACAAACTTTTGAACAATAAAACAGACGAGCACAAATCCTCTGATTAAGGTCTAGGTATTACCATAAAGTAGGGATTATTTACCTTGAGGATTTGTACTTCGTCAGGATTTGTTTTCTCAAAAGTCTTGTTCTCAATTAGCATCATATTGTATTTAACAATATATGTTGGAGTGGAAACAGAATTCAAGTGAATTTGGAATTTTCTAGTTAAAATAATGGTTAGAGATTTATATACTAATTTAACTAGAATTCCAAATTTACTTGAATTTTGTTTCCATTTACAACACATACATATATTGCACTTGCCTCAGAAGATTTTTTGGTCAGAATTAACTGATCGAAATTGATTGGCCTAAATTATACCTTACTCTTATTGCTAACTGGCATACGTTGAGTCAGTGGAGGTCAATTAATAAGTATCCTTAAGCAATGGAGGTTCCCTATTAGGTTCATTGCCAACTCTGATATACAATACTATTAATAGTCTTACGAAAAAGATTTTATTTCAAGCAACAAAGGTCTTTTTCAATTTTTAACAGTCGTCCTACCTTGTTTTAATGCGTCACGCATAGCTCAGATTTTTATGAGGAGAGAATCTTCCTGCTTTTCGAACACAAAGTAAAATTTCTAATTATGTCCTATAATTGGAAATTTTATTTTGTATTCGCAACGCAGAAAGATGCTCTCCTCATGCAAATCCGGGCTATACTCGACGCACCCCCGAATCATTAAAAAAGGTAGGGCAGCTGTTAAAATCGCCCTGCTATTTCAAGCTCATTACGAAGAGTTGCATTTTTTTTAAGAAATATCATCATTGTTTAGTAAAGTAGTAAAAGTTAGTATATTAAGTAGCTAATACAGAATACCAGGGGTCTTTTTCAATTTTAACAGCTGCCCTGCCTTGTTTAGTGATTCGGAGTGCATCGAGTGTAGCCCGGATTTGCATGAGGAGAGCATCTTTCTGCGTTGCGAATACAAAATAAAATTTCCAATTATAGAACATAATTAGAAATTTTACTTTGTGTTCGGAAAGCAGGAAGATGCTCTCCTCATGAAAATCCGAGCTACGCGTGACGTATTAAAATAAGGTAGGGTGACTGTTAAAATCGAAAGACTTTTACTATATCAAATAAAAGCAAAAAATATCTTATTTAAAGTCGATATAGAGTCATACCTCAAACTAAAAACTCAATAAGTATATATCTTAACATAAACCTAAATTTTAAGCTTATAAAAATTCACCTAAACACGCCAATTTGCGTTCTTTTTTTTTTTTAAAAAAAAAATTCATCTAAAATCAATATGCCACGAGAACTCAGTGAAGACCTTAGATGGAGAGTTGTTTATTTAGATGCGAAAGGTTATAATAAGAAAGCTATCTCCACAATCTTTTATATAAGCGAAGCTTCCATTTATCAGATACTATCTATCTTTAGAAAATGGGGATGTGTTAAAAATCCCTTTAAAGGCCAACCTGGCTGTAAAAAAAAATTTACGCGTCAGGAATTAAAAATGTTAAAGCGGCTTGTTAATGAAAAGGTAGATTGGTACCTTGACGAACTCCTAATAGAAATGGAAATGCGTACAAACAAGCGGCTTTCCATATCATCTTTGTGGCGATCATTGAAATACTGTGGTATTTCTCGTAAGAAGGTAGCTAAAATTAACATAATTAATATATGCAAAATATAATTAAAAGTACAATGACGGGTTTTCTCTTTACTATTAAATCTAATTTTTTAAACCAATTAATTTTTAATTAGCTGCAAAAGATGGCATCTGAAAGAAGTGAGCTTCATCGAAGTGCTTTTCTTGCCAATATTGGGGCAAATTATCATCCCGACCAGTTGATTTTTATAGACGAATTCGCCAAAGACGAGCGTACTTTAAATAGGCATTACGGTTATGCACCTATAAATGCTCGTGCACGCAAAAGCGTAGTTTTTATTTGTAGAAAACGATATACGATTTTGCCTGCCCTCTCATTAGATGGTTTTCTGGCGGTTGAAATTTTAGAAGGTAGTTGCGATAAAAATCAGTTCTGTGAATTCATTTTATCTCAAGTTGTAAGTTAATTAAATTTATCCCTAATTACTGTAAATTGTTTTTATTAATAAATATAATAATAAATTTACTTAGCAATAGATTCCTACTATGAATCCTTTTCCCAGTAAAAATAGCGTTATCGTTCTTAATAATGCAAGGATTCACCATAATGAATTTCTTATTAATACTATAGAGGAGCTTGGTTGTCGCATTGTCTTTTTGCTACCATATTCGCCCGATTACAATCCCATAGAGACAGCTTTCAGTACTATTAAAAACTAGATCCGTCGAAATCGGGAATTCATAAATGCTACACCAGATCCATTTTATGCGCTTATGGTCGCATGTGCTCAAATAACTACTGAAATGGCAGCAGGTTTTTTTAGGGGATCAGGTTATTTTGAATAGATTTATTATATATTATTATATATAAAATTATTGCTCCGTCACGAGTCTTCTACATAACAATTATTTTGCTCATGTAAAAATGAAACATGCATTCGTTCAAAAAAAGTATAAACAGTCACAGATCACTTGCCTTAAATTGTTCAATTTTCTCACGTACATTTTATGATCCTCATATGCAGTGTATAAAATCTATGTACACAAATATTTTTAGCTAAGTTTGTGACCACTTTTGATTTATATCTCATTTTGAGATAAACTAGAAACATATGGGTATTTCTCTTGCAACCTATGCAGTTGTTTATAGAGCAATATGCTCTTTCTTTCTCAACAGGCCACATTTAACGTTTTTCAGCACACAGTCCTAACGGATCCCACCACCTACTCTTATTTATGACTGCCGTTTTGGCAGGCCACATAAATTATGGGTCACTCTAGGGTGGATATAACCAGAATGAAAGTTGGGTTTGCAGAAAAGACAAAGTTAATTCCTAATATTTTTCACTTCTACGTATGATTAAATTATCCCATAATTAATTAATTAATAAGTTTCCTCATACTTTTGTATTACTAATTATCTGATTACCTCATATTTACGTTCTATCAGTCATTTGATCGAACATGTGATCGTAATTGGGTCTGTTCCATAAGCTGCCTCTAGCAGCTATCACATTCATAACGCAAAAATTTTAAACATTCAAAGTTATCATAACATTAATTAATAAATTCTCATAAATATTATCTAAAGTTTACTTTGTGTTGCGTTGCACCCTTCTGAAAAATTTCCCGCACCTTATTAAATAATAATTCCCATCTGTTAATTTATAAATTAACAAGTATAACAGATAAATATTTCGGAGCTATAGCGAGTATAGAGTGATAATCGAAGTATGGCATTTAGGTCATAAAATATTAAAAAATTAATGGGAATTGACATAAGTAAGGCCCCATTTTCACTTGTAATATATCAAATTTATTTTATGATACGTATATAGCATATATTACATACAAGACTTAGCACCAATTATACAGTATTGGAGTTATATTTAAAAAAATATATATATTCTAAATATATATATTAAAAAAAAAAAAACTATCGTCTCACCGTTAACATTAAAAAAAAAAAAAACTATCAAATTGTCCTATCCGAATTCAAAACTTTTGTAAGATTATTGAGGCATTCTTGAAGAGCCGAAACAAAGTTAGGACCTAATGTATCTTCCATAGTGGTAGACTATGATTGCGATATTTGTGTATTAGGCTTAAGGGCTTGATCTAGTCCAAACGATGGATATGTAGGTGGTGTGTCTAAATCAGTAACATTCATCTTCTAAAATTAAAATGAATATCAGTATATACGTTAATATGCCACAATATGGTGTTACATATTAAAACAGCCTTTTTAACAATTTTTTTTAAAAATTTTTTTTTACTTGTAGATATCAGTTCAATAAAAAAAGATCACACAAAAAAATTTTTCTTATTTTAGATTATTTAAATCTGATTTACCGTTACTCAAAATGCTGTTTTAATAATATCCTATGTATTACGTAAATATTTTAGAATTACTGTAATATCATACTATATCTCGAGACCACAGATGAAGACAAGCAGGGTTAAGAGGAAGGTGTCGGCTATCCTCTATATAGCATGGAGTATTATGGATACCGCATTGATACTTGGAGCGAAGTTGGGTAATGATATTTGCAAGTTCGACTTCATTAGAGGATAGTCTTTCCTCTTTTGGTAAACGATTACTTTTTTTTGCTTTTTTAGTTTTGGGTTTTTCTTCATTAGAATCGGAATCTTCGACGTTAATTATCGATGAATCCTATAAATATTAGGGGGTTTCAAAGTTAAAATCAGAGAATCTTATTTTATTTTTTTTGATTTATAATTCAACATATTAATATTATACCTTAACCTTTTTTTTTCTTTTTTTTATATCAGATTTTAGCGTAATATACAGAACCATATCTTTAGATGATTTTTTTAATTTTTTGCTTTCATTTATAAAAGCATCATAATCATCTTCATCCTCTAACGCCATTTCTTGACCATGGCCATTTACTTTATAGGTAATTTTAATATTATCTTTATCAATGTTATCATTATTAGTATCAGTATACTTACTAATATGATCAGCAAGTTGGTTATAAAAAATAAAAAATTTATCTGCATTAAAAGTAAACCATTTAGCAGGTAGTGTGGCAGAATTTTCGACTTGGACTATAACCTTTGCTTTTAATTGTAAGCAAGAAGAACTTTTCTTTGATGAAACTGAAACATCATCACCATAGTTACTATCGTCATCGCCATCGCTAGTACCTGCATTTTCAGAATTCTTAATGCGTTCGTACTGTGAATGACATGCAAAGCAAAAAGTAAGATTAAATGATGTATTGAAATCACAACAGTAGGCGTAAATACGGTCATGACATTGAAGTAACTGTTTTTGATTAGATGAGGTGTTATAAGGATCATATATGCGACTGTAAATTTGTTGAGAATTGGTCTTAACACGAGAAGGCTTTATGTTAATATCACATTCACATAAGTCCGTAATGAGGTCAGTGAAACAAAACATGCATTTCTGGCACGAAAAGCATGTACCAATCTTGTAGTAATGTGAAGACATTTTTTTGGTTTTTTTTTACAAATTGATAGTTCAAGTATTTGCGAAAATCAATTGTTTAAATACTAGGAGCTCTGAATTAGAGATAGGCAAAAAATTTATATATGACTCGTAAATTACTTAATAAGATGTAATTTTATGAAATATGTAAGGGTTAAATTTTAGCTATTGCTTACATAATTATTATATTGCCCATCCCTAATCTCCAACCCTACTACAATTGTTATATGCTATCACGCTATAAGGAACAGACTCCATACAACAATACAGATATTTTATTGTAATGAGTATTTGATATTACTAAGATAATAATACAAAGCTGATAGACAAAACACTTAAAATTCATGAATAAAATACTTTATTGTGCTACCTCTGAAATTACATCATACTTTTAAATATTTTTTTACTGTAATACTTGAACAATAAAAACAAACCCAGTTGGACACTTCAATAATAATGTCCAATAAATGTGAGAATAATTTAGTTTAAGCCCGAATGCGATTATTCAAACCTTCAGCGAATAAAGCAAGATGACTCTGATAATAGCAACGCGATAGTCAAGTAAGGTAAGGACGTTGACAATAATTGCATAAAAGCATTTCAACTCAGAACCTTTGCATATAGAGATGCGATTGAGATAAATTATCCAATGTTGGTAAAGAAGGATTTGGTTCTGCAACTTTGCTGGATGGTATAGAAAAAGTTAACAAAAGTGATCAGTTAAAAATTTTTTTAAAAAAAAATTTCACCACTGTTGCTCAAATCCGAAAAGGCTACTTTCCTGACTTCAAAAATGTATCTCTACTCTAGATATTTATTTTCAATGCTCGAATAATAAAAAAATAACAGACACAAATAAAAAATCAACAAACCCAGTTGGACACTTCAATAATAATGTCCAATAAATGCGAGAATAATTTAGTTTAAGCCTGAATGCGATTATTCAAGCCTTCAGCGAATGAAGCAAGATACTTTGATAATAGCAACGCGATAGTCAAGTAAGATAAGGACATTGACAATATTGCATAAAAGCATTTCAACTCAGAACCTTTGCATATGGAGATGCGATTGAGATAAATTATCCAATGTTGGTAAAGAATTTAGTTCTGCAACCTTGAAAGTGATCAGTTAAAAAATTTATTTAAAAAAAAATTTCGCTTATGTTGCTCAAATCCGGAAAGGCTACTTTCTTGCCTTATATCTGTTATTGAACAGAGTCGCAGAACAAAAGCCAAGAGATAAAAAGTGCCTATATTACAGAGTAGCCGTCAAGATAAACAGTTATGACAACAGGATATGTATAAAAAAAAAAAATTAGTTACCGTTATTTGAACAGAGTCGCAGAACAAAAGCCAAGAAATAAAAAGTGCTTATATACGCACGTGCATAGCTGTGTAACTGTTTAGAGTATAGACTTTATGCAAACGACAAACAAGGTGATGCAAAAAAGGTTAATCAAAGTGAATTGGATGAACCTAAGACACAATTATGAGGGAAAAGTCTTTAAAAGGGATGGAGAGGAAATACAAGAGCTCAAATCCAAAATCAAACTCTAAGACGAAAAGGTTCGGGCTTTAATATCACTAAACACTGACCAAGACACTGTAGATGCTAAAATCGCCGCCTTTCTAGATTTAAAAAAACAGTTAGCTTCTTTAACCAATGAAGATGGAGCTGCAAAGAGTACAAAATGTAAGCGAAATCTGCAGTTATTAATGTATCGTAGTTCGTAGTTTTATGTAAGTGTAAAATTAGTTAGAGTCGCAGAACTGCCAAAAATAAAAATTTATTTACACAACGCACATGCATGGTTGTGTAATTGTTTAGTAATAACAATTACGTGAGTACATAGGTGAATCGGGGAATCGATCATCGTTTCGGTTCTAAACTAATCGAGTATTCGAGTATTCGAGTATTCGCATAATTTTTTTTTTTTTTATAAATCCCCACAATTCTTAACTATTTCAAAAACAGCTTTAAAAATGAATATATAAAAATTGTATTTGTTTATTTTTCTTTTTTTTTATATTTTATTTTTATCAGATATTATCAACGTATTTTTGATATTTTATTTATTTTGTTTTTATTTTTTATACTAAACCAAAATAAGATAAATATAGTATGTTTACTCATGTAATAAAAAAATATTTAAATAAGTACTAATCGATCTAAAAACATAAAAATAAAATGAATTGTTTAGAATATCTTATAAAAAATTGTTTACATCCTGAAAGACATCCAACTAAAGCATTATTTTGTATACTTTTAATTTCTTATATATTTTTTTTACGTATTTTTTTCACTTACCAATGGATATGTTTTTCAGTTGATTTATATAATTATTATATTGTTATTATTATAACAACTATTGTAAGTTTTTTTAAAAATTTTATTATTTTTTTTTTTAATATCATCTAATTCAATTATCTTTAGACTTCTGTTATTTTTTTACAATCTATATTAAAAGTAAGTAATTAATATCAATTATTATTATTTTATTAATATATTTATTTTTCTTTATTTTTTCTAGTTTATTATTACGATAATATATATAAAAATAGCAGTTGATTTATTATTTTTTTGGATTGATTATTTAGAATGGATTCAAATAATTTATCATATTACAATTCAAGTTATTTGTAGAGATTTTTTAAAAATAAAATACTTTGAATTATTTTAAATGTATTCTGAAGATTTATATGATAGTAGTTCAGATGAGGAAATTTCTGAACGTTTGGATAAACTTCAAAAAAAAATATCAACATTATCTGGTATAAATCATGAACAAGTTATTAAAAAATCTGAAAAAATATTTAAACTTATTAATTATGAACTTAGTAAAAAAGAAAAAAAAATCAATTTTTTACGTGATGAAAATTATGAACTACAAGGACAAGTAAATTTTTATAAAAATTGTTTATACAAAGAATTAATAGAAACAATAAGTTCTTTTTTTGATAAATCACTTGATGATTTATTTGATTATTTTTTAAATATTAGTATTATAAAAAGTATATTCGATAAAATTAAAAATTTTATTTCCTAACTATTTTTTAATATGCTATTTGAATTTATTTTAGATTATATTCATCCAAAAAATTGGGGTTTTATGAAAAAATTTTTTAGAGATTTTTTTTTACCTATAAGTTTTATTCTGATATTTATTTTTAGATTACCAATTATTAGAACATTTGGTGATCTTTTTGTAGTATTTAGTATGACATTTGTTTTTTTAATATATTATGTTAATGTAACTTTTAGTTATCAATATTTAGTTTTAATCGTAAAAGAATATTAATAAATTATCTTTATTAAAAATAAAAATCAAATGATTTATACATGTTTTTAATAGATTCATCTTCTATATCATCAACATCGATATTTCCATTTACTAATACTTCAACTGTTAGTTTTAAAAAATCCTTTTTTTCCTCTTCAGTCTTATAATATCCCATCATTTCTGATAATGTACTCTGAATGATATCGATATTTTTTTGAGTGATACTGAGTTTATCAAATAATAATTCTTTATATTCACCAATTATTAATTCTATATTCCGAATATTATCAAGTTGTTCTTCTGGTATCCAAAGTGGATTCCATGGATTATATTCCTTTCTTCTATATACAAAAGGATATCCTTTTAAAGGTTTATACATTTTATCTTTTTTAAGCCTATATGTTGAAACATTTGTTTTTTTTCTTGGTTGTTCTTCATATAGATAGCTAATTAATTCTTTTGTTAGAGTATCAGTTTCTTCGATTCTTTTTTTAGTATATTTATTCTCTAAAAGAAATTTTTTATCTTTTCTAAGAACCCATATATAATATAATGCGTCTAATAAAGATTTTTTGTTTTTACTATTATCATAACTTTTCTTGATTATTTCTGATACTGGTTTGATTTTTAATCTTGGAAACTTTTTTAAACTATCATTATCTAATGTTTTTCTATATTGATTAATGATATTTAATATTTGTGATTCAGGAGTGCCATTAATATTTCTTTTTTGATCTGCTTTACTAGGTTCTCTAATTATAGAATCTTCTGTTGGTATTAATGGTCTTTTTGGTATTTTAGTTTTAGGTTGATCTTGATTTTGTAACGAATTGATTCTATCAATTCTAATCTGATTTAATTTTTCTTTAGTTTTATCTGTTGAGAGAAAATTTTCGTCTAAAGATTCTGTAATTACTTTTTTCCAATTTTCTAATTTTGTTAAATCAGTTTCAATTTCTATCGTCGATTTAGATATATCATATAATTCATTATTATAATAA
>CAJVPM010001510.1:0-11851 GCA_910592325.1 Scutellospora calospora | reverse complement strand
AAGCAAAGGTAGCAGCAGTTAAGATCCTAGGAGATAATGCAGAACAAAGAAAAAAATCAATAAGATGGTCTCTAAGAGGAAACAAACATATCAAAGTGATTCAAGAAAAATTTGCAAATAGAAACCAATAGTGCATTATTTATTTTGATTATAAAAAAGGATATGATGAAGCTAAGTTAAGACTAGAGAAAAAAAAAGATGAATTTGACTAGATAAACCTATTACTCGAAGAAAAGGTTGAAAAAAAAAGTTTAAAGAAAAGAAAAATTGTACAAGACAAAGAAAAAGAAAAAGAAGGAAGAGAAATCTAAGCAAAGAAGGAACTTGAAGAAATACTAAAAAAGAGGTTTACTCAGTATAACCAAACTGAAAAGAGGGAATGTTCAACAAATAGGACAAGCAAAAAGAGAAAAGAAATAGCTTATGTCCAAATAGAAGGAGAAAAAGTGGTATCCACAAAGATAAAGGGAAAAAAAGAATGTACGAACAAGAAACTCTCCTAACTAAAGAAGAAGTTCTCAGTAGAACTAATGGCATAACTAGTGAAAGAGAATCTTATCCAAACAAAGAAGAGGCTATTACTATATGGGATATACCCTATCATACATCAAGATCACAAGTCTTCTTTGCAATTAAATACTTGGATCGCATTAAAAACATCAAAATGATAAAAGAAAGATATAGAAAAACGAGAGCAGAAGTATCTTTTGAAAAAGAAAGTAGTTTTGTACAAGGGATCGAAGCTTGAGTTATCCCTCTCACAAATGAACTTTTAGTATGTATCACTCTAGAATCAAATAAAAAAGAGATACTTGAAAACAGAAAACAGTTCATAGTGAGGTTATATAATATACTACAAAATATAAATGAAGTATTACTGTTCAGACAACTAAAACATACTAGTGCAAGTGCAGTACATGTTTTCAAAAACTCAAATAGAAACAACAAAGGTTATACACTAGTATCTTTTAGAAATCAATAAGAAATGGTTCAAGCACAAAAGTATTCTGTTAAATATTATGATTCTAGGCTCTTTTGAGAAATGCCTAAAGCAGAATCAATAGAAGAATATCATAATAAAGAAAGATATAAGCAAGAATCTTATGACTACATACTAAGTACAAGAAGTTCTAAAAGATATGAATTATCTTCTAACAAGTCAATCTTATCTCACAAAATCGAGAAGAAATCTCTAGAGAAGGAGAAAACAAAGTATACAGAAACTCAGAAAAATAAGTTAAGTTCTATACAGATAATAGAAGAATAGAATCCCATAAAGTAAACGAATATAAAGAATCTATTAATGATATAGCTTAATGCATTTAGCTTTGAAAAGAAAACTAAGTAGCTTTGGAGATAACTAGAGCCTCGAAGCTCTAAACCACTCCTGAAATTTGCCAAAGTTGAACTAATGAAAGCTCTAGTCAATCAAGAAAAAAAACTTGAAAGACAACTTAGAACAGAAACATCTTTAAACTAAAACAAAGAAAAACACAAAAGAAGCATAGAGAGAAGTGAAGAAAAAAGAATAATTAATGATAATAATAGAGACAGAAAAGAAAAACAAAAAAATATAAAGATAGGTATATATAATATTAATAGAATTAAAGAAGACAATACAAAGATAGAATTATTAGCAGAGTATAGTAAGTTAGAAGATTACAATTTAATTAGAATAGTAGAAACTAATATAGACGAACAAGAAAGCAAATAGATAAATACAAAAGAGTATGAGTATTCAAGCTTTTGAACAGAAACAGAAAAAGGAAAATACAAAGAATCAGGAATTGGGCTACTAGTTGATGAAATTTGGTTAAGAAATATAGAAGTTTGCAAAAGATTTAGCTCATATCTGCTTAAAGCTGAGTTTTTCTTTAGAAGATTAGTCTTTCAAGTATGAATAGTATATCTACCTCCTAAGAATAAAGAAGTAATAAAAAAGGTACACAAGATACTATTAGAAGAAATTGTTAAAAACAAGAAAAATATAATATATATGATCTTAGGAGATTTCAATACGATATTAAATGAAAGACTAGATATGAGTAGCAAAGAAAGAAGAAATGCAGATATAGGCATAAAAATTACAAAATAGTTAAAAAATACTGACTACATAGAAACCTTTCACTTCTGCAACTCAGAGTTAATCAAATACTCATGGTCAAACGGTAATGTGTCAACTAGAATAGATTATATTTAAACAACATAAGATATGAGGAGCCTTATTCTAGATAGCAATATAGAACAAATGGAAATAGCAACAGATAGTGATCATAGAATAGTCTGGTTATAATTAGATAGCACAGGTATTTTAGAAAAGAATAAACAGAAAAACCAAAAGAGACAAAAAGAAACAAGAAGACTATACCAATACTACAAGACAACAGAAGAAAATTAGAATAACTATAGTCAAGAAATCAAAAAAATTATACAAAATGCAGAAAAGAGAAAAAGAAGAAAAGTAAACCAAAAAGAAATAGAGCTTGAAACAGATATTAACAAAGAATGGGAGCTGATAGCTAGGGTAATACAAGTAGCAGCAAGCAAACATATCTCTTCAACAAAGACACAAAACTTGAAAAGTTAAATTAGAAAAGAAACTACGAAATCTCTAACATATAGCAGAGCTAAAGTCTTAGGAAGAATATTTAGAAAAAGATCCAAGGATATAGGACAAAGTATAGACAGACTTGAGAAAGCAATCCTAGATATATGAATAGAGTATCTAAATACAGAGTACAAGACCAATATTTTATTCTTACTAGAATTCTGGAACAAAGAATACTGTATTAAAATTAAAGAGTAGTAAAATGTATTAAAAGAAAAAGCTTGAAAAGAAGTACAAGCTGCGAAAGAAAAAGAAATAAAAGAAAAAATAGAAAAAAGATTTGCACTAATGCCCAAAAGCCAAAAGCAATACTGAACAAATTGCTCAAATGTCCTCACAACAAGATCATAGTTGATAGAGTCTTAGTTCAAGGCAAAAATAAGTTCGAAAGCAAAAAGTTGGTTATAGAAAGTAGTGATATTAAAAAGGAAGTAGAAAGACATTTTAAAGAACAATTTAGAAAGTGAAAACACTAATTTGAGCGAATAGATTATGAATGAGCTAATGTCTACAAAGAACAAGAGAGAATCAATGTAGCTTGATACTCAGAGGTTATAGATAAAATAACAGAAAAGGAATGGTCAGAAGTTACAAATATACTAAAAGAAGATACAGTACCTAGTATCTCAGATATCAGCTACAGACTCATCAAAAAAGTAAGCTCTAAGACAAAAACACATTTGATAGAATTTGCAAATAAAGTAATCTATGAAGGAAAATTTTCCAAAAAATGAAAGCTAGAGCAAATCTACCTAATTCCTAAAAGTATAGATTAGGAATTTGACTTGGCTAGCACTAGTCCAATAATGTTGCTTGAAATATTCAGAAAACTCGTAGTCAGAATAGTTTAAAAAAGACTAAGTAAGATCTTTGTTGAAAAGCAAATCCTGAAAGGAGCTAACTTTGCAGGACTACCTAATGAAAGTACTATGATATCTATACATATCTTGAATAATGTTATTGAAGATGCAATTCAAAAAGAAAAAGAGCTTTGGATAGCTTTTTAGAATATGCGAAAAGTATTCGACTCAGTTAGCATTTATGCTTTAGAGCTCTATATGAGGAGAATCAAACTTCTTAAAAATCTAATCACTTTTATTAAGCAATTATATCAAGATCATGAAATAAGAGTGATAACAGATGAAGGCCCTACAGATTTCTTCATAGCTGAAGATAGCATAGATTAAGGTGAAGTAATCTTTTCACTAATGTGGAAAATTTTCTATGACCTATTGCTAGTGAGGATACAGCAGCTAAGAATTGGGTACCAAATAGAGCTACAGTAGCTAATTAATATTGAAAAGTGAACTTTCAAAACAGAAAAAGCTATAGTTTCTATACTAGCATATGCAAATGATACTATATAGGTAGCAGAGTCCAAACATGCACTACAAGAAATTATACGAGTATCAAACAGTTTCTTCTTACTGAATAATATTGAGATAAATAGAGCAAAATCAGAAGCAATTGCTTAGAGACCCCACAAGCAAGAAAAAGAAGATGAATATATACAAATCGGAATACTCCCAAGATAAGTTAAGATCAAGAAACCTGATAAAAGTACAAAATTCTTAGGTATTTAGATAAGTTTAAGAAAACAAGAGAGAACAAGTACTCTATACTCAAAAAAGAAGTAGGAAAGCTAATTTGTATATTAAAACACAAAAAACTCTTAGCAAGTCAGATAATATACATAATCAATATAGTACTGCTTTTAAAGCTTGAATATTTGCTAGCAAATATATGTTTATGGAAAAAATCATGTGATATGATATACTAGCCTATGCTTAGACTAATCAAATAGAAATTAGAACTCCTATTCACATGTGCAAATGCAACTCTTTGGCACAGAGATATATTTGGAGTAGTAAGTCTATGGCAAAAATATATAGAGCACCACATATCAGAGCTCTTTGTAAAGATAAACACAAATAGCATTTTAGGCATAACTACGTTAATAAGATTGAAATAGTCACAACTAGATATAAATATACTAGAGTGTATACTTACTGTAGAAAATATGAACCTGAAAAAAATGAAGCATAGAAATCTAAAAGCTACAATAATGCAACATACAAAAGAATTTGATCTAAATATTGCAAAAAATGATTTCACAGCAGGTTAGAATCTTATAAATTTGAAGGAAAGAAAAAATTGTCTTATTAGTAGCATACTTGATAAATATGATGTAAAAGAAGTACAAGAAAGCATAAGTAGACTCAATTTATAGTATATAAATCAGCTACTAAACAATGAACAAGAAAGAATAATCACATGAAAACAACTCAAAATAAGAGAAAGAAAGAGACACATCAAAAGAAAAGCAAAGTAGTTCCAAATCTTAGAGAATAAAATTCTAGAAGACAAGAAATCAAGAGAAGTAAAGGAGAAGTAACGAAAAAGAAGAAGATTCCAAGTATAAGAAGCTAAAAGAAAAATCTCATCTAATAAAAAAAAGAAAGAATAAATGCTTATAAAAGGTAAAGAGAATAAAGAAAATAAAATTAGTCGTATTATTAGAAAGGAAAAGAAGCTTGTAGAAATAAAAGTTTAAGAAGAAGACTATGAAAATTTGGTTAAAGAATGTAGCCAACAAGAAGTATATAGAGAAAAAACCAAATTAAAGAAAAATAGCCAAAAAAAAGGGTAGCTCTAAAAGAAGTTCATAACATCTTAAGCTTCGTACAAAAGAAAAATAACATACCAAAAGTAGTTTTCAATAGGAAATACTTGGAAAAAATAGGAAAAGAACTAAAAAAGCAAAGTAGAGGAGTTTAAGAAGTTTAAGAATTTAAAATGAGTTGAAGTAAAAAATAGCTGGGAAGCAGAGCTAATTAATCAGGTTATTCAAAATACAAGAATTAGAGCAGAAATAAAAGAGAGACTAGAAGCAAATAGAGAAGAAAAAGAAATAATTTTTTATACAGATAGCTCACTCAGTAATAAAAATACTAGAAACAAAGTAAGGATAGGATTTAGTTTAGTTCAAATAGATAATGCAAATTGTATAGTTTTTAATTATAAAGAAAGAATAGAAAATTGGTTCTCATCTACTCGTGCAGAGCTAGTAGCTTGTCTAGTAGCAGTTTTGTTAGTTCCTGACAAGTGCAAAGTAGAAATAAGAACAGATAGCATATGTATAATCTTTGCAATTGAAAACTATCTTAAGAATGAGAAGATATGTGAATAGTTAAAGTATAAGAATAATAATATTCTGTGTATGATTAAAAAGGTCTGCAAAAGCAAATCAGTTAAGCTAATACTGATAAAAGTTAAAAGTCATTTAGGAGACATATATAATAATTTAGTAGATATATTTGCAAAGGAAGGATTATATGAAGCAAACTGTATAGAACTGAACAATATCAGTAACAACAATACAAAGTATATTCCTGAATAGTAAGAGCTAAGTCTAGAAACTTCACTAAGAACTTTTGTTAAAAAAGCAGTTCAAACAATATACAAGGCAAAATGAACCTAGCTAAGAAAAAAAATAATATAGAACACTAGACAAGAATTTGAAACAGGATTAGAAAGCTTTTAAGAGTATACTAGAAAGTTATCATAAACAATACCAAAATTCTGAAATAAACTACCTATGATTGTTTAAAATTAAATATATTGAAAACCTTCTCCTAATAGTAGAAATCTTAAATCATAGAAAGCCATAATTATACAAAGATAGTCTATGCAAAAGATGTCTTAAGAAAAAAAAAATGATTAGACATCTAGTTACCTGTGAAAAAATATACTAAGCACTTAAAAAAATTGAAGATGAAGCATGAAAATAGCTCTGTGAAGACAAAAGAAAAGATAAAAACTGAGATTTAGGAAGCATATACTAAGCAATTCAATATGAACAGAAGACAAAACAACAAAAGAGAAAGGAATGGTTAAGAGGTATACTCTGTGAAGAAGATGCTGAAAGAATCAAAAATATTACTAGCTCCGAAAGTATGACAACTAAATTTTGAAGCCTTTTCTGGTATATCTGAATGAAATTGGTATATAAGGAAATTTAGAAAAATCGTTGCAAAGATATGAAAGCTTAAGAGAAAAAAGAAAAGATCTCCAAAAAAGAAAAGTATACACAGAAAGAAAAAGGAAAAAACATTTTAAAAGAGAAGCTTTCAAGAAAAAAAACAAACTGCAGAATAGATGAGAATATAGAAAGTTGTAATATTAGTCTTAAAATAGTATTAGATAGTATAGCTAGAGAAGTAAAGGAGAAAATTTTAATTAGTTGGATTTAAAAATTAGTCATGATAAGCTATAATGTCTTTTTTATATTGATTCGTAGTTCACTTAGGACTATGTAAGTATAGAACAAAGGTTACTATAGCAGATTACATATAGTGTTATCAAATGAACTTTAGCATATTTTTTTAATTAGTTATTATTATATTATATTTGATAATTAGATTTATATATTAGCATTTCTTTCGAATTCTTAATAGCTAAAAATAGATTTAGGTTATACTATTTAATATAGCTCGATTAGACCTTCAAAATGAGCTATAAATCATATCTGTAGCACATGTAGTTCTTGAGTTAGCTTAGGATTTATATTTTGAATAACATCTATATTTAATAATGTTTGATGACGTTTGATAACATTTAACTACGTTTGATGATGTTTAACTATAATTGATAATATTTAGCTATATTTGATAACATTTAACTATGTTTGAGGATGTTTAGGAAAAAGATATATAAACTCTAGCTTTTCTCCTCTCTTGTAAATGAGTTTTGTATACAGTTATGTATAGTTCTGTAGAATTCTATCAGTTCTTGTATTAGTTCTATCAAGTTCTAAAATAATACAGTACTCAATAAAGTCTAAAGTTCTTTATTTATCTCTTAATAAAGTATACTTTAGCCTTGCCAAAAATGCTTCCTTTAAATAAACTACTACAATGATATGATATTCTACTTTGATACCATTAGAAGTCCCCCTTCCATGTCTTATATTACTTGTAGTATATTGAGAAGGCTATGCCACTTGTAACAGTATATAGCTTTACTAGTTAATAATATCAATATTTTGATACTATAAGATTTATCAAAATAATTTTAATATACTAAAATAGTTTTAAGAGGTATTATTAAATAAGTCTTTATTAATACTATATGATAATATTTGTTTTTTTACTAACAGAATTTACAAAACTTTTATATATAAGAAATTTATTAGGCATTTACAATTTAGTATTAGATAAATCTACAAATAACTAATAATAATATTTGTTCTCACAAAGCTATTTATTTAATTGTTTTTTATAGGCTTCACCTTAAGCTAAATTCAAAATAGTATTTATTTTTTTTTTTGTTGTTAAAGCAGCTTACATTGCCAAAGGAATTTTATTAGAATTGTTAATGGGATTATATATTGATAATCCCTACTGTTTGTAATTATATGAAGAATGTACAACAAGCCACACATACAACTTTAGTCATTTTCTATTTTAAGTAGTCTACTGCACAAGTGTTAGGCTACCCAATTAGTTCTACACTATGCTGCTATATCTGTAACTTGTTTGTGAGTTACCTATTTAAACACTCTGTTCATTAATCTATACAGATTTAACCTAACATCACCACAACATCTAACTGCTTAAGCCAGCTAGCTTGTTACAGATTTATTTATTCAGAACAGCTTAGGTCCTCTCAGAATACTTTATACTAGATGTATTACTAGTATCATAAAGCCAGTTAACCTTAAAGCAAACCTACTAGAGCAGTCTATTCCCATTTTACAGATTCACCTAGCTTAGACCCTTGTAGATGTTTGTATAACTCTAGGTTCTACTATAGTCCTTTACTAGTTGATTGACTTAGTTTTTTTCCAGTATCTGGCTAGTCCCAGTTACCCTTCACCTGAAGACCTCAAAACCTTCTACCTTTATTAGACTGAGTTTTCTTCTCAGATCAGACTTTAGCTGATGTAGTACTATCAGAAAGCTGTACTACTTTACCAACTTGGGATTTCTACTATGCAGATTCTCTGCTTATATATCCTATCAAGATTTATTTATATAATATTATACTATACTTCCAAGTTCTGATCGATTTGGTACTACTCAATTTACAGAGGTATGCCTCCAGAAACAAACAGGGTTTATCGTAATATATTACAAAATCTAAGAAATTATTCAAATTTATCAATAGTTGGATTTGAATCCCAGACCTATTGCATAGTGGTCTGATAACCTAACCACTATACTAGGTCACCAGACCTTCAAAATAGTATTTATTAAATTTGCAAAATTAGATAATACATATTAAAAAATATACTATATTTCATAGTTTAAACTACTCTCTTTATTTAAAATATTCACTTGCTTTTATTTGACATTTTTATCATTTATTATTATCATATAGTATTAGTATAAATTATATAAAATTTAATTTGTAAAATTTATACTATTATTAATATCAAAATATTTAGTACAAAGAAGTAAAAATTTTATAGAGGAGGGTAGTTTAGACTATAAAATATAATAATTCATTAATTTATATTAATATACAATATGTCTAATCTTTACTATTTAATTTATATATTATACTTATCAGATTTAGAGTATTCTTAAGCACTTAAATTAATAGATTAGAAATAAAATTTTGATTACTGAAAAATAATTTAGCTGATCAAATAAGTTCTTAATTATAATAAAAAATAAAAAATAGTTGTTACTTAATAGATTTGAAGTAAAATTTTATCTAGTTAAAATTTAATTAAAGATAATTAAGAAAGTTATTTTTTTAATAAATAAAACCTAAAGCTGTGACTACTAATTTTTTTTATAGAGTTTGCTCTAGTTAGCTAAAATTTAAAATCTGCAATTTGTATAATGAATTCTCAGTATATCATTACTATTTAATTATAATAATTACTTTAATTAATAGTAATACTTAAACAATATCTCAGATCACTTTCAAATCATATTAAGGATGCTGCTTAAAAATGTCTTAATCTTTTTATTCTATATTATGAGTCTTCTACAAAATTGCTGTAAGAATTCTTTATAATACTTATATATAATCTTAATTATATTAAGAAAGTTGCTTAAGAATATCTTTATAATAATATATATACTCTAATTTAAAAATATTAGTTAGTATAGAGTAATATAAAATTAGTAGTTTAATTTTTAAATTTTGAAGTATTTTACAAATTTACTATATATTAAAGTAAAAAATAAATAAATTATTTTACTAACTTTAATTTTAGAAATCAATATACTTTAAATTTTTATTTGGAATTTTAGTTTTTAGAATATGTGAAAATACAATTCTAAGCAGTTAGGTATTACAGTGATATTAGTTTGTAATAGTATAGGTTAGTTGAACAGAGTGTTTAAATAGATAACTCACAGATGGATTACAGGTATAGCAGTATAGTATAGAACTAATCAGGTAGTCTATTGCCTATACAGTGGACTACTTAAATTAGACAATGACTAAAGTTGTATGAGTAGCTTGTTGTATACTCTTTATGTAATTACAAACTGTAGGGATTACCCATGTGTAATCTCATATATCAAACTAATAAAAATCATCTAGCAATGTAAGCCACCTTAAAAATAAAAAAAAAGTGAAAATACAATTCCTGCATAAGTATTTAATTTGACTTAAAAATAATTAAATTTATAACAACTATAAGAACACTTTTATTATTATTTAGAAAACTTATTTAATTAAAGAAAGTAAATGTATAGGAAAAAATGCTAATACTATTATTTTTTTAATTTATTATTATTTTACTAATTATAGCACTGGTCAAATGAATTTATACTAGTAACCTATTAGTATATCAATATTCTGATATAAGCCTAATTTTAAACAGATATTTGGCTTGAATAGGATACCTTTCAGTAACAAATCAGATTTAAAAAAATCAATAGAGCTATCAGTATGCTGATATAGCTATCATATAAATATCATGATAAACTGATATTTAAACGATAGTTATATCAGCATGCTGATAGCTCAATCGGTATGCTGATAGCTCTATTGATTTTTTTAAATTTGATTTGTTACTGAAAGGTATCCTATTTGAGCCAAATATCTGTTTAAAATTGAGCTCATATTAGAATATTATTATACTGATAGGTTATGATATTATATTGGTATAAATTTATTCGACCAGTATAGTCTAGAAGAAAAAAGTATTATTATTCATGCTAATAATTATATAGGCTAAACAAAAATAATATGATAATTAAATATCTTATATAGAGAGTTACAAATAGATTATATAATTTAATTGCTTATTCCTTTATAGTTATAGAATATACAAAATTTAATTTTAATAGTTTTTTTAAAATTTTTAAACTAAAATTACAAGATTCTGAAGTAAATAATTTACTTAATTTAGTTAAAGTAGTTGAGGTATTAACTACTAAGAGTTATAATATAGTGAAACTATTTTTGATAATAATAGAAAAAAAAGGTTTATTTTTATCAATAGATAGAATTTCTAATCTGTTTTATGATAATATAAAGTATATTACTAAACAATATCATTTTTTATTTTCAAAAGATAAGATCAGAATAGTAGAATTACAAACTGATATTAACAAAAACAAAATTGCAGTAAATATTCTAAAAAAAAAAGAAACTACAAAAAGTCAAATTTTTTAAACTTTTCTAAAGAAATTATAATATTAGAATTAAGTGCAAAATTATAGTAATATCTTTATAAACAAATTTGTAAATATGTTTGAGATCTTACTAAAAAGAATAAATATTGTTATAAACTGCAAATATTTAAACCAAAAAAGTTTAATCAATTATTATAGTAAATATAACAAAAAATTTTAATCTACAAATTTATTTAGTTAAAATTTCTAATAATTTATATTTACAGTTTGTTTGAGGTAAGATATATTTAAAAAGATTTGATATTTAGTATTTTACTTGAGATTAGTTATATATAATATTTGCTTATATATATATATCAAGTATCTTACTTATATTACTTATGTTTATAGATCTTTGATAATATTTTAATATAATATAATTAGAGAATTACTATTTCTACCTCTTACTTTTGCTAATACTACTTTTCAAAATACATAAAGTGCTTTAGAAAATATATTATTATTAAGTAAACTTTTTTTTTAGTATTAATTAAAGTTGTTTATCATTCACTCAGCAACTCTTTCCGTCGATCCTCTGACCACTTTTTTCCGAAAAGAAAACCCGACCTGCGAAAACACTTTTCTATTATACAGATAACAA
>CAJVPM010001509.1:0-11852 GCA_910592325.1 Scutellospora calospora | reverse complement strand
ACAAACTTATCGAACCGACAATATTTGTTCGGACCATTTTTTGCCAGATGTCCCAGAATTTATGAAAACAGCTGTAATGCAAGCTAATGTCGATCAATCAGCCCGAATTAAGACCATAACCTGTCACACATTTTAGGTCGTCTAAAGCGGGCAGATTCACGTGACCACGGCCAATTAAATTATAGAATTTTGATGATCGCCAGCGAAGCAAATCAAGAAACAAAAACAAAAAACCTAAAAAATACAGAGAACGGCAGTCTAAATCTACCTTAGATAAGTTAAGTAAAAATGTCGGGAAGGCCTAAAACCTAATCTCACCCTAATATAAGATGACCCTAACCCTAAAGATAATCGAGAAAATTATTAAAGAAATATGAGTTGCCCCCGCTTTTAGACGTCAAATCGTCGGACAAAAATTTAACCCGACACAGAAAAACACGTGCCTTATCATCTTATCGGCACAGCAACAATAGTGACCCGGAAAAATGAATATGAAAATACAAAAATTTTATTCGTCAAAAAAGCACTGTTGACCAATCAAATAACATGATTTTTGTGTAATAGTAACAAGAGCGAGTTTTATTTAATTCCGAAGCTTCCTGCAACATATTCCTATTAGATAAATAGTCATATCTTTATATTATAGTACTTGGATGAATCACTTATGAAAGTATTAGTACCGGTAAATTAATTTATACAAACCTGTCAAATAAATGAATTTAAAATTAATTATTTTGTAAAAAAACTAATGAATTAATATAATTAAGGTTTTAAAAAAAAAGGGCCCAAAAAACAAAATTGGGCGGATACGTTCAATACATTTTTAGTCTTATCGACTATTGGTTTAAAATTTGACCAATCAAATCAGTTTAAAATTCGGCCATGCATTTTATATAAAAACCCAATATTCGTATAAAAATGTTCATATATTTGTTACTACCATAACTTTGACATAAAGCCATGACTCATTACTATGAACTTTATCGTAGAAGCAGGTTGGTATTTAAGGATTTCTTTTTTTTTTTTTTCCAGCATTTAAAATTAATTATTCACTTTTGTAAATTTCAAAAGCATTGGAATGGCATTAACTGATTCGCTTGATGAGTTGATTCAATCAAGTCATATTGATCCACAACTGGCGATGAAAGTTCTTTTACAAGTATGTATACTATTTTGTGATTAATTATTATTATTAGATTTAGACTAAGAATTTCTATAAAACCATGTTAACAAGAAAATGCTTTCAAAATTGACATATATATAAGTTTGATAAGAGCATTACTGAAGCTTTGGAAACGAAAGTTAGAACAAAAGCAACTTTTAAGGTAATTTTATTATATTAAATTAAAATTCATTATTATATTTTATTAACTTTTAATTAGGCAGGGCATCTTCACACATATCGATTCTGTGATGAAGTATGGACGTTCATTATCAAGAATCCAAATTTCAAATTAGAAAATGACCAAATTCATGTTGACAAAATTAAGATTGTAGCATGTAACGCAAAAAAGCCGGGGGAAGCTGAGCCAACAAAAAATTAATTCTTTTTTTTAATGACAAAACATGTTTTAAAATAAATTTCATGATTCATGATTTAGAAACATTAACACATTATTCACTTAATATATGCTTTGCTGAATTGAATTATGTAATTTCATTATCATATTATGTCACAAAATATATTACACCATGTTTTTTTTTTTGGGAATTTTTAAATCAAACATAATTTCTTTTTGTTTTTATATACTACGGTGCGAACAACCTAGTCCCAATAAATAAATATACAAAATTTTAAATTACTACTCCTCATTCAAAAAAAAAGAATAAAATATCTAAAAATTTTTTTAAATAATAGATCTAATCAAGCTAAACAAAATTAACAAAGTTATAAAGATTCAATTTTATATTAAATTTTCAAATTTGGTCACTTTTTACATATGAAAAAATCTCAAATTTGGCCACTTAAAATATTAAATTTAGCTATCTTATAGATTTTAAGTTTAAATTTAGCTATTTTAGCGGCCACAATATAAGATACGGCCAATTTTTTTATTAGTTGGGACTAGGTTGTCTACACTATATTTAAAAAAAACGTAATAATGATAAATTCGATTTGAAAAAGTAAATATATTACATTCCTATAAATAGTATTCATAGTAACTTTTATTTTCAATATACCTAATTTCATCAGAAATTGATATACACTAAATAATTCTAATAAAAAATTGTCTGAAATGTCAATAATTTCTAATCTCACTATCTATATATATGGATCAACCATATATTAAAATCCTTTATCGTAACCACCTTGCTCATAAAAACAAATTAGTTGAGCAACAATTCGTTCGAGAGCAGCTAACCAACGTTCATATAATTCATTAACTCTTGCTTGATCATCACCAAGCTTTTTGAAAAATTCAACACGATATGGACAGGCTTTCATAGCAAGCTTTATTTAATGTTAAAAAAAAAAAAGTAAATAAAACCCGATTAATCAAAAGAAGTTTATTTTTAATTAAATTTATCTATAAACATACCGCGAACACAGGACGAATTACAAAGCTATGGAATGGTTTCAAAGTAATACCATATGCATTTGTAAAAGAAACTGAGAGTTCTTCGGTAGTCTCGTTAATCGAACGACGTAAAGCAACAGAGGTAAATTCTAGTCCTCTATATATGTTAGAAAAAATGTAATATATAAATATAATAATCGAATTTTAAGATAAAAACAAATCAGATTTTCTTGCCTTTTTAACCACAATAAACCTTCAGTAGCTATACGTTTCTTTTCTTTTTGTTCGTTAATAACCAAGTTTTCAAGAGTATTATTTTTTATATAATCAGTTTCATATCGTGCTCTAATTTTCTATTTAAAAAGAAAATACGTTGTGAGAAGTCGGATGAAATTTAGTAGTAGTTCACTATTGAACTTACATTAACATTGCCGATCATGTCCTTTTGAACGACACTGAAAGCCGAACTCCCAAGTAAGTCTAAACAAACAAGTCGTAAGTATAATTAATAAACTTGTTCTCATATGAATAGTCTTTAAAATTGCTTACCAAACAATTTAATCAGTCCCTCGGTAGCTTCCAAAAAAGTGACAGTATCTATGCCATCCTCGGTTATATGCACATCACAAAAGTCTCTTTTAAGAGTGTCAAAATAAGTTACACTTGTCATATTGAAGGTTCAGATAAGCGAAATATATTATAAGAAGAATTATTAATTAAATAAGTTTTTAAAGGCTTGTATGCTTGTTAATTTACGTATTATATAGATCTATTAAATAATAGGTTTCAAAGATATGTATGACCGTAGGACGGACTTAGAACCAATCCCGAATAACGGTAAAAAATTATATTAAAGAGGCCTATTATGATCTAAATTAAACACTTAGTAACACTTGAGAATTGATCTGTTTTTAAACTTATCTGGACACTTCACAAAACCTTATTAAGTGTACAAGATGTTGATTTTTTAGCACACGTGATTATTTCGGAAAACAAGGTTTTATTTAGCGTTAGGCTATCTGCTATTCCAGACATCATAGCAGACAATTCGCCGACAGGCCTGTTTTACACACAATTCACAGACAACGAAAAATTGGTTGTTTATTAAACAAGCTTGAGTTTGTCGGGTGAATTAATTGTCTGAACTATCTTAGCATAGAGTGTCCAAATTTATACGATTTCAGGGATTTTTCATTGTTCAAACAATGAAAAATCCCTGAAATCGCATAAGTCTGGACACTAATTTCAATAACTTTATTAAATAAAAGTTGTTGACATAATTATTATTATGAATTAAACTTATTTTATTAAAAATTTGAATTCTAAAAATAGATTAAGAATTTTATAATAATTTTATTTTTAAAATTCCTTGGAGATAGTATACGTAAAAAAAAATATTTATATAAGATATTTATTAGATCCTTTTTTTTTTAAAATATGATACGTACTGTAAGTTAAATTTTGCAAAGGTTTATAATTAAATTTCAGAATATATGTTACTCGACTAAAAAAAATTCTTATTGGCAAAATTAGCTTGTTATATTAATGTTAGGCATTTTCTAAAAATTAATTTTAAAACTAGTTAAAAAATGTAATTTTCGTAACACCCTAATTTAACAATAATAGTTTATATATTTTTTTCATTTTAAATCGTAAAAATATGTTACACTATGTGATTAGAATAATAGTAAATCCTGAATATATCATATATATATAAAAAAAAAAAAATAGGTTGAAAAATAATAATGTATCGATCAAAAAGAATAAGTATAAATTCTTAATAAAAGATTTGACTATACTATTGAGATGATAAATTTAACATTTGCGGTATAAAATAATGACTAAATGTTAAAAAAAAAAAAAAAAAATAGTTTTTTTAAAATAATATATTATAATACCAAAGCCTATTTTTGATGTTTATAATAAATTGTAATGTATGTAATATATATATATATATATTAAAGATTTTTTTTGGGGGAGGGGTTTTGCATAAATTTTCCATTTTACTTCATCTTTTTCGTATTTGTCGTCAACAAAGTATAAACATGTCGTACATAAATTTAGAAATTGCGTCAGAATAAAATTGAATTTTTTTTTTATATAAAAGGTTAATGAAATTTGAAATTACATGTAAATTTTTTTTTAATCTGACACAAAAATCTATTTTGACGCACGACATCTACACGTTTTATACAAATTTTTCACCTCGATCCAAAACAGTCACTAAACCAGTAATGACTTTAGCCATACCATCACCTAATAATCCCTTACTCGTACCATGTTTACCACCTAATTGCTCGAATTCAGCTTTCATCGAATTATCAATTAATAACGGTATTGTTAACGTTATTCGAGCAAGTTGAATGGTCAATCGCAGACGGCCAAATACATCAAAGTAAGAGAGAGTACGAAGTTGTTGTTGAATTTCATAAAGACGGATTAATTCGAACTGAACAATTTTAACATATTTTTTACCAGCTATTAATATAATAAAATAGAAATGTTAATAAAGTTTAATGATTTATATTAAGATTGAAATTAGAAAATATACCTAAAAGTAATTCTCTCATTCGTCGGAAGGCAGTTTCCAAAGTTTCAATGGCATCTTCGCCTAGGTTAAGGCCAGGGTTGCCTTCATTTAGAGCATCTAAATTATAAGAATTAAAAACAAAATTAACAAATATGCAAAGTATTTTGAAATTTCAAAAAGTTAATACAAGATATACATACTGACTAATGCTCGAATCATTTCGAAATCACCATCCATGAATTCCAAAAATAGCTAAATTAAACAAAAAAAAAAAAAGGTAATAAAAAATTTAGTATCAAGTTAACAAATTACAAAGTAAAGAATTAACATAAGATTAATAATAAAATATACCTGATATAAAACACCATGTAACGTTTCATCACCAGTACCGTTGACACAACCTAAATCACTAGTTCCAGATATATCATAAGCGCGACGCGTTGATGGTTTATTCAACGTTTCATAAGCATAAGCCAATTCTGAAAATAAAAAGTAAAATCAGAAAATGAAATCAACAAATAAAAATTAATAGATTTTGACAAAAAAACATACTCTGAAATGCTTCAGTTGCTTTTGGATATTCAGGAAATTTATCAGGATGACAAATCCGGGACCTCTAAAATAAATCGCAAATTATATAAAAAATTATATAAAAAATTATATTAAATTAACTTTATTCAGGGAAAATGAATGAAAATACTTACACTGATATAAGCTCTTCTAAGTTCATCAGAGTTACAATCACGTTCAACACCAAGTATAGTATATAAATTTGTTTCAGCACAAATTTCATCCACTATTTTATATCTATATTCACTATCGACTACCCTTTTAATATTAGGAGTTTTATTTGAAGAGTTGTTGTTAGGCATACTCATTGTAGCAGCAACGTATGCAGAGGTAGTTGTAGGATGTGCATGAAAAGTTGAGTATGCGGCGGGAGGCATTTTTGTTGAATTTGAGTAATTTGTTTTTTTGAAGGAGCTTTTACTCGAGTTATGCTTATGTTGATAGTTTTGTTGTCGATTAGAATTCTGTTGTTGGTAAAAATTGAAATGTGGATTAATGTGTTGGTGATTACTGTAGTAATTAGGATTGGTATAGTTTTCTTTAGCTAAAGTTTGTGGTATTTGAGTAGTATTTTGTTGTTTAGATTGTTTTGGTTCAATTGTACCAAATACTAAGGTCGAGATAAAGTTGTAAACAAACATTTAAGAGAGATGTAAAGATTCTTTGAATAATATAGATTTATATATTGTGGCAGTGTTCGTAATATCTACCCATCCCCAATATAAAAAAAAAAAATCGGAAGAAAAATATAGATACATACGGCGTTAGTTAATAATTATTAAGCTTTATTTTTTTCAATAAGGAATAGAAAGATATATAATAAAGCAAAACGAAAATTTAAGCAAAAATAATAAGGAAATATTAGAAAAAAAAAAAAAAAAAGATAAAGCGAATAAGAAAGAGGTTTTAATATAATACCATAGTAATACAACGCAGTACTTTGAGCATAAAAAAAGTAAGAGGAATGAAAAAGGCAAAGAAAGTGAGGTATAGTCATACGCCCTCTTACTTTTTAGTTCCTCCTGCCTCTTTATTATTTTTTCGCTTTCTTTTTTTCTCGCAAGCACGAGGAAATGTATATAATGGTATAAATTACAGGGTCTTACCGTAATATATAAAAGGAAAATAAATGAGATTTAATCGGTATAAGGATAAGATAGGCTTTAAATATATAAATATCTTAGGTCTTTTTGTTGATTTTGTCGTTATTGCCTGATAAAAAAGAAAGAAAGATGAATTCACATGTCAGTCCGTGTAAAAATTGCGTTTACTGGCACAAAACTTTGCGATTGAAAGTCTCCTGTACGAAAACGTCATAGATCATTACAAATAACATATGATTACGAATGGGAAGTGTGGGGTATTATTTGTTTTCGTACGTATTTAAAAACTGCTATTTGTTATCGAATCGTTTCTTCTATATAAATGGTTAACGGAGAAATCAATTACTTACATTAAGAAATAGGTGTTTTGTTTTTAATCAATTCGGGGTGTTTTTATCATAAATCATAAAATAGTTTATTCAATAGATTCAATAATGATTCAAGGAAATTTTGGATTTTGTTTTTTCGTGAATTGAATTGAATTGAATTTGAATTTGAATTTAAATTGAATTGAATTGATTCTTCACAAAACACAAAATGTCTTTTTTTTAAAAAAAAAAAAGACGAAAAAATTTTTTTATGTCTTAAAGAACGAAGTACGTACGTACATAAAAGTCTTTATATAAATTTTTCAATAACTTCTATTTAATATCAATTTAATATCAATTTAATATCAATAATAATGCACAATGACTGTTTAAAGTGCGTCATTGTAAATAACTTTATCCAAAATTATTACAGGTTTCTTTTCCAAACAATATTGACATAGAAAAACTTCTATAAAACTATATTTAATTGTGTATTGAATGTTTTTCTTAAAGAAAGGTAAGATTGTACAGTATGTCAAAATGTATATATGTACTCCACATTCTTGTCAAAAATTTTTTTTTTCGAAAATAAGATAATTTATGGATATATTTCGAAAATAAGATAATATATGGATATATTATGTGTAAAAAAAAAAAAAACAATATTTATATTGTTGATTATCATTTTCGTCTTAGTGACTTTAGGTTATTTTAGGTTATCTTACATTATATTTAATATTTACAATAGTTAAAGTGCGACAATTGTGTAGAATGTTAAGGTTTATCGTTATCTCTGAGAAACGCTTCAATTTTTCTAATTATTGAGTGACCCCCAAATGCTGTGGAGTTGAGCTGATCTTGTGTCGCGCGCGTCTAAAAGTGTTCGAAATCTACAACATGCAGATTTAAGTCATCTATTTTAACTAGGGTTAAATTGACTCCTAAAAAAATTTTCTGGTCATGTGTTTTAAGTCAGAGACACGGAAAAATTATTCGTAAAAAAATTGATTTTGATAAGGTTATCTAAAATTAAAAGTTTGAAAACTTTTAAAAAAATCTTTTACTGCACTGCTGTTTTCATAACTTGAAAAATTGCCCTTTCCCGGACCTCCTCGATCATACCTCAAGAATTTCCCAAATTTTTGGAAACTATGTCACCGTTCTTAGAACTTCGATCCAGCGACAGAAATGAAAGTTAGGTGATTCTGGAGAAATTTCAGAAAAGTGCTATTTTTTAAGGTGTCCCGGAATTTATGAAAGCAGCTTTAATAACCGGTGAAATTTTATGAAAACAGCTGTAATAACTCAGTGTTGGCTTGACCAGACCAGTTTGACCATTTGACCAGACCAATTTGACCAATGACCAGTCTGGTCAAAGTATTGTAATACTGGTCGGATTGGTCAAACAATACAGTTACACGGACCAATTTGACCTATTTGACCACGGTCAAATTGGTCAAATTGGTCCGTGTAACTAATTTGAAGGTCACGTTATCTGATCACGATATATATGTATATACAGTGGGTGGCAAAAGTAATGCCCGATTTTTTAACAAAATAAAAATTATTGATTTATTTTATTTTACTTTATATAAATGATTTTTTTTTTTATTATTTAACTAATATTTGGTAGAATGATCAGATACATTTGCTACTGCGTTGATTCTTCAAGGTATTGATTCTACAACCGCCCAAAGAATCAACGTATTAAGATTTGTCTACGTTTTTTTTAAGGCTGATTTAAGCTGATCCTTATCTCTTGAGAAGTCTTCACGACTTTGTATATTGTCTTTTAGGACCTTCTAGATGTTTTTTATAGGGTTTAGATCTGGTGATCTCGACAGCCACTTGATATATTTGATGTTATTAGCTTCAAGCCAATCTGTAACCTTATAAATAGAACAATTGTCTTGTTGAAATATGATATTTGAATCTATTAATAAATGTGCAGAAACAATAAATAGCAGAAGATGGTTCTTCAAAACTTTAGTATAGATTATTTTATTAATTCTTTGTTTAGGTTTTAAATAATTATCAAAAAAATCAAAAGACTTTTAACCTTTCTAACAAAATATCTTTATATCATTATTAAAACTTTTTCACTCTTAAAATTTGACAACAAATATTCATTTTTATATTTTTCATCTATATGATATCACACTCTAACTTGATAGAATTGTTTGCTAATTTTCATACTTATTTTATCAAAAAACTAACTTGTTGTTATTTATAAATATTTTTTTTTTATATATCATACTATTCTTTGTATCTGTTTATATTATTAGCAAACAAAAATAGCTTCTTTACAGCAACTTGAAACTGAATTTTAAAGCTATAAAAAGTTTTAGCTACAGTTAACATACTGTATTAAAGGCCTAACTTATTGACAATATTACATAATAGCTCATGTTTTTCCTTTATAGCTTTTTTTAATAAGGTAATCTTTTCTTTCTTATTGAGAGCTGAGAGACATCTAAGTTGTAGTAAATTTTCAATTTTTTCAGTCTTCTTGTACTTATTTAAAAATTTTGTATTGTTGTTAGATTATAGCTAATTTTATAGACAACTTGTTTAGCACTCATATTATTGATATAAGCAAGGATTATTCTTTTATCTTTTTCAATTATTTGGCTATGTAGTATATTTTATAAAAAAAAAAAATTTTTTTTTATTTAGTTAGTTTTTTTAAAGTCAAAGAAGTATAAATAAAAAAAAATTGCTTTCAAAAAATAATAAAATGAAGCAAACACAGTTTATTTATTTGTTTATATAAGTTAATTTGCAAATTAGATATTATTTTTGATGTCTACTGTATAGTATATATGTAAATATATAATCAAAATACTAATATATAATATTAGGTTTTAACAACAATTTGCTAGAAGACACAAAGCAAAAAAATAAAGAGTTATAGATTCTTTTTCAAAATATAAAAAAAGTTTTCAATTCAGTAAGCCTAATGATGATAGAAAAAGTACTGAAAAGAATCAAAATATTTGATCTGACAACTAAGTTTTTTTTTAATTTGTATAACAAGAGAAAGATCAAAGTTATTACAGAGTACAGTTTAACCAAAGAGTTAGAAGCAAGAAATGGATTAGATCAAGAAAAAGTTGTCTTACTTTTTATATAGCAAATATTTTATAACCTATTGTTATATCTAATTAGCAAAAAAATAACCTTAAAATATAAAATAGAGCTTAAATAGCTTTGTGATTTAAAGACTAACAAAGCACAAATATCAAGTTGACAACAGAATGTATTGGTATATGCAGATAATACAATTTAATTAGCAAGATTAAAAAAGAAAATGCAAAGAATAGTAAATATCTCTGCAGAGTTTTATGAGCTAAATGATATTAAAATAAATAGTAAAAAATCAGAACTTCTCATATTAAATCTAAAGAACAAAGGAAACAATACAAGTTTTGAAATAATAATAGGAAAATCTAAAAAGCTAGTGCAAGCAAAATGAGAAAAAGAAGTTATAAAGTACCTTAAAGTCTAGATATCAGAAAAAGATGAAAAGAATATAATAAAGCAATTATCACAAAAGAAATTACAGAGATATATAAAGCAATTATATAAAAAAAAGTATTCATGAGTCAGTTAGTATATTTAAATAATAGTGTACTTATACTTAGTATTGAGTATAGGCTTCAGATATCTTTCCTATTCAAAGTTTCATATAAGTGAATACAAAAACCTATTTGAACATTAATTAAGAATAAGATAGAATTAGCAAAATCTGCTCTAAATAATATATATAACTATATGAAGATTATAGGTCTATGAACAATTTAGCAGAATTAGCTTATATATCATATTACAGAACTAACTATGTACTTAAACAAACAAAATGAAGTAAGACTTACTACAAGATTAAGAGTAAAAGAAGTGTAACTAAAATATATGAGCATAAGCAATATTCTTAGTAATTCTAGTATTACAGATAGCATAGCCTTCTTAGTACACTATAAGTAACAGCGATATAGCTATCTAATTATTTTAAGAAACAGTATCCAAGAGAGAAGTTTCTTTAACTAATTGTAAAGACAAGTTTCACTTTACAAGAGGTAGTTTGTTTAGGTTTATTTAATAACAATATATTTATTAATTATAAATATTTAGAGTCAAGTACAAGAGGGGAGGGGGAGTTGAGGTCTAAACAACTAAAGGGCAAAAGGGAGAATTCTACTTGTATTTATAACTTTTAGCAAGTATCATATAAGTATCAGCAAAATGTTATCTAAGCGACTTATGCAAATATCACTTAAGCGTTTGTGCAAGTGACAGTTAAGCATTACTATTAATAGTTTAGTACAGTAAAAAGCACAGTACTCAGCACAGTTCAGTACAGTTCAGCACAGTCTTTCAGCACAGTCTGGCATGGTATTAGCATAGTATTTGGTGCAGTTTTGGTACAATATTTAGTAAAGTATTTGGCATAGTTTAGTACAGTGTTCAGCACAGTCTAGAACAGTTTTAGCACAGTATCTTCTTGTTACAGCCTATGTTTTCTCCGGATATTACATAATAACTTCAGATGTAACTTATATCATTATGTAGCTGATATTCTCGGCTACAAAGTTACTTAAGAGTATTTTTCGCTATAATCGCTTCTTAAGGTACTTCACTTAGAGATGAATGTTTACAATGATTTTCTCTACTTTAAAATATCTATACTAAAATAATACAATATAAGAAATAAGGTCTGGCAATCTTAGTGTAGTGGTTAGGTTGCTAGACCGCCATGCAAGAGGTCTGGGGTTCAAATCCCACTGTCGACGAATTTGAATAATTACTCAGACCTTTGTACCTA
>CAJVPM010001508.1:0-11857 GCA_910592325.1 Scutellospora calospora | reverse complement strand
TTTTTTATTTCTTTATTTGTGTTAAGGGCTTGAATAATTTTATTGTAGTTCCATATCTCTGTATCAAATTCCTTTATTATTATATTTTCTATTGCTTTTTTCACATATTGCTGCTAGTGATATGTGTAGTCTATATCTGTTTCTAATTGTATGCTAGTTTCTGATTTTGTTAGAGAGCTTAGCTATATGAAATTTTCTTAATTTTGTTTTTTTCTTTTTTAGCTATTTTTTCTTAGTTGAGTTCAATATCTGAAGTAATAGTGCAAGGTGATTTTAGACTTGTTAATTCTATAATTATGTTGCTAGTATTCTTAGTTTGGTTGTTGAGTATTCGGTCAATTTCTATTTCAAATATTATATTATCTGGTTTGTTGGTTGTTGTTTTCTGTTTGTTGTTGTTGTCATTAGTATATTGCAGATTTTCTAATTTGATTTGAGTTGTTGTAATACTATTCAGATTAGTAACTAGTGTATTGTTGTTATTATTATTTTTTTTCACGTGTAGATTTGTTAGAAGTAAGCTATTCTGCCTACTTTTTTCTATATTTTCTATTCTGATATTAGGTTGAGGTGTATCTATCGTTTTGTATCTTTTGTTTTTTTTGAGGTCTTGGTTGTTATTTATTTCTGTTTCTTCTGCTTCTTCTTGACATTGCTTATTTGTATTGTAAGTTTGGCTCATTTCATTTTGTTGTAGTTGTTGTTGATATTTCTTAGCTGTTTAGTTTTCTTTTTGAGAAGTACTCTCAGGTTTGTTTTTTTTGTTGCTATCATTCCTGTTTCTCTTTTTTTGCTATTTAGTATTATTTAATATAGATATTGTTTTGTATGAAGTACTTGTTAGCACTCTAGTAGTTTGTACTTGCACTTCTTTGAGAATTTTTTATTTAGTTAGTTGTTTCTAGTTAACTTTTTCTTGTACACAAAAAATTTTATATGTAAATTATGATATATGGGAAAGAGTTTTTAATTATAGTATATTTTTTTTTAATGTTGTTATTTATATAAGGCACCAGGTTGCATTATATAGTAAACTTATTTGTACTTCTTGATCTGCATCTTTTATATATAAGCTTTTTTTTTGAATTAAGTATTAATTAGTATGACTATTAAAATCTTTACTACTTCATCTAATTCAGAATTTTTACTATGCAAGTCTCCTGCTTGTAGATCTTATTAAAATTTATTCATATAATATAACTCAAATATTGCATCATACTTTTAATGTTTAATTGAAATTAGTACAATATGATTTACAGAGTTACAATTCTCAGAAACAAACAGGGTTTACTATAAGTTAAATACAAAGGTCTGAGTAATTATTTAAATTTATCAATAGTAAGATTTGAACTTCAAACCTCTTGTATAATAATCTAATAATTTAACTACTATACTAAGATTACTAGATCTAATTTTAAAATTTAAAAGTTGATTTTAGATTAAATATTTATAAAATTTAATCTAAATTCAGAATCTAATTTTAAGTTAAATTTTAAAATTAACTATTCAATCTAAAATTAGATACTAATTTTAAGCTGATTAATAGTTTTTAGATCAATTATAAATAGATTATAGTTTAAATTTTGTGGCTAATTCAATTTAAATTTGACCAAAAATTTGAAATTCAACTTTCAATTAGAGGTTAAATTTTATTTTTTCAACTAATAAATTCTAAGATCAAATTGAATATCTTAATTAAATATTTAGTTATGAGTTTAAAAAACTACTATGAGATAATCAAAATAAATTATAACAAAAGATTAAATTAATATTATAGATAATTTTATTATATTATATAACTTAACTATTTATAAAGTATATAGTTATATATCTTATGAGATTATATATATATATATATATTTTTTTTTTTTTTAAAACCTAAGTTTTATAAAGCTAGAGGTACAGTTAGTACTCTTTATTTACAATTAGTTAATAACTTATTATGAGTATTTTAAGTATTTATATAAAATTTTTTTTTTTAACAACTTATTTGTTTTATATATTTTGTAAAGACTTTGAATTTTTTTTGAAATTCAGTTTTTAACAATTATTAAAAGTGTAGAAATAGGAAGATCTGGTGATTTTAGTATAGTGGTTAGATTGCCAGACTGTTATACAAGAGGTTTGGAGTTTAAATCTCACTATTGATGAATTTAAATAATTACTCAAACCTTTGTACCCAATTTATGCTAAACCCTGTTCGTTTTTGAAGTTGTAATCCTGTAAATTATATTGCACTAATATAATCTGAATATTAGAAGTGTAATAAGGTGTTTGGTAAGACATAATATTACATGAATAAATCTTAATAGGATCTACAGGCAAAGAATCTGTATTGTAGAAATCCTAAGTTGGTGAAGTAGTATAGCCTTCAATAGTTATATTAGCTAACACTTAATTCAGAAAGGAAACTATCATCAAAAGATTCAAATCAAGTCAAGTATATATAAATCTGTTCTACAGAGAAGATTAGTAATACTAACCTGGTTTGGTAGCTAACTAAATTGGGAGAATCTGCTTTATGAAATATCCGAGAAGATAGAATACAGAAAACTAGTAAAGAGCTATGATAGAAACTAGGATTGTATAAACATTTACAAGGGTCTAAGTTAGGTGAATCTGTAAAATAGGTACAGACTACTCTAGTAGGTATGCTTCAAAATTAACTGGCTTTGTAATACCTACAATGTATTAGGTACAATGTAACCAAGAGGATCTAAGCTGTTCTAAATAAATAGATCTGTAATGAGCTAGCTAGCTTAAGCAGTTAGATGTTGCAGTGATATTAGATTAGATTTGTATAGGTTAATGAATAGAGTATTTAAATAGGTAATTCATAGGCAGGTTACAGGTATAGTAGTATAGTGTAGAACTAATCAGGTAGTCTAATCACCTATGTAGCAGACTACTTAAAATAGATAATAACTAAAGTTGTATGTGTAGCTTGCTGTACATTCTTCATGTAATTACAAACAGTAGAGACTATCAATAGATATCCTATATGCAATTCTAATAAAATTCTTTCAGCAATATAAGCTACTTTAATAACAAAAAAAAAAATACAAAAAAAGTATAGAAATAAGAAAAGTGTTATTACTCTATTTAAGTGAAGTATAACAGTATCAAAGTCTATAGATTGTTGTAATATGTAGCTAGTTTAATACTTGTTTTTGAGAAGAGTTCTATATACTTGATCCAGAGAACATTTCTTTAAGATTTGAAAAGTAGTTGATTAATTCATTAAAATTAAAAAATCTGTATACTATTTCTCAGATTTTTTTACTTAAACTACAGTCTATTGCAAAATGTTTTGGTGTTTGGAGTTCCTCAGTATACTAGAAATGAAACTTTGCTTTAGATGATTCTATATATTTGAGTTTATAACCAAGAAGAAAGGACCTATAAAAGAAGTACTAATATATATTGTTTTTCTTGTTTATAATTGTCTTTATAGATAGCCAATTTGTTATTAGTGAGTTTGGTATTATATGTTCTCAAGAAAGAATAGGCTCTGTCTTTTGAAATATTTGTAAAACTTTGTTTACTGTAATTTTATATCTTTTAAAGTCACTTAATATGATTTTTTTTTTGCTCTAAGACTAGTTTGTGTTAGCTAAAATTTTTTCTTCTGCTCTTTTTTATGTCAAAAGAAAAGGTTTTTATTCTGTAGACTAAGCCTTAGATCAAATATTATCAGCTATTAGTACTTGTAATAGAGAAATATTTCTTTTATCTCTAAGAGTTAATCTAATTTTGTCTCTTTTGTATTTAGCCTAGAAGTACTCAGATGAGAGTAGTTTAAGCCAAACTGTTATTAGCTATATGTCTAGCATATCTTTAATTATAGGAGCCTATAAACCAAGTTGCTTATATAATTATTAAAAGACTGAGTATCTCAAAAGCATATAAAAGTTATTCTTGATCTATAAAGATATTAATCTATTTATTTTAGATATTTGCTTCCTATTTGGTAGAGAAGATAAGCTGTGTACTAGATTTTTAACAGTATAGGTAATTTAGTGAGTAGAATTTTCTCTTTAAAAGATAAGTTTCTGTTTGCAAGTTTGTTAAGTAATATTTTAAGTTTACTTATAGTAGATATCCAGAGGTTTTTTTTAGGAAAGCTATTTGAATAAATACTATAATCTAATATTGTGACAAGTTTATTTTCTTTAACTAGATACAGTTGATTTAATTGTGGTAATTCTACTCTAAATGCTGTTAATATAAGAGGAGCAAGTTTTGTTTTAGTTTTGTTGATTTTTGTATTAGAAGTTTGTTTGTAAGTTTCTAGAAGTTTAAAAGTATATTTCTAATCTGTGAGAGAGCTAATTCCTATTATGAGATCATCTGTATAGGTTATAAGTTTGAAAGACTGATATTCTAGTTTAATGCCTTGTAGATTATTTTTTAAGTTTAGTAGTAGAGGTTCGAAGACAAGTATATATAAAAAAGATGAAAATAGGTCTTCTTGTTTTACTCCTCTTTCTATTCTAAAAGCTTTTAATAGTTCTCTAGTTTCAAGAATATGAGCTTCTTGATTTGTAAAGAGGTTTTTGACTAAAGAGATAAACTTCTTGTCAAAGTTTATTTTTTCTAAAACTAGCTTTAGAAACTCATGACTTATACAATCGAATACTTTTTACTAATTCAAGAAAAGTATCTAATATTGCTTAGTATTGTTTTGTTGACTTCTTAGAGTTGTTATAATATCTATTGCTGTATTTGATATTGATCTGTTTTTTACAAAGCCTTGTTGTTGTGAAGAGATTACTTCTTGGCATATTGTATTTAGTCTGTTTGCTAAAATTTTCATGAAAATTTTAGTATCACTATTCACTAAAGAAATTAGTCTCTAGGTCTGGCGATCTTAGTGTAGTGGTTAGGTTGCCAAACTGCCATGCAAGAGGTCTGGGGTTCAAATCCCACTGTCAACGAATTTGAATAATTACCCAGACCTTTGTATCCAACTTACAGTAAACTCTGTCTGTTTCTGGGGTTGTAACCCTGTAAATTACGTTGCATCAATATTATCCGAATATTGAAAGTATGATGAGGCATTTGGTGAGACATAACGTTACATAAATAAATCTTGATAGGATCTATAAGCAGGTGACCTGCATAGTAGAAATCCTGAGTAGGTGAAGTAGTACAGCTTTTGATGGTCATACCGGCTAACACTTGATTTAGAAAGGAAACTATGATCAAAAGATGCAGATCGAGTTGGATGCGCATAAATCTGTTCTACAGAGAGGATTGGTAACACTAACTTGGCTTGGCAGCTAACTAGATTAGGAGGATCTGCCTCATGAAATATCTAAGAAAATAGAATACAGAAAACTGGTGGAGAGCCACAGTAGGAACTGGGGTTGTATGAATATCTACAAGGGTCTAATCTAGGTGATCTTGTAAAATGGGTATGGGCTACTCTAGTAAGTTTGCTTCGAGATTAACTGGCTCTGCAATACTAGCAATGTGTCTGATATAGTGTATCCCGAGAGGACTTAAGCTAATTTGAGTAAATAGATCTGTAACGAGCTAGCTCACTTAAGCGGTTAGGTGTTGTAGTGATATTAGGTTTGGATCTGTATGGGTTAATAAACAGAGTGTTTAAATAAGTAACTCACAAGCAAGTTACAGATATGGCAGCATAGTATAGAACCAATCAGGTGGTCTAATCGCCTGTGCAGTGGACTACTTAAATTAGACAATGACTAAAGTTGTACATGTGGCTTGTTGTACACTCTTCATGTAATTACAAATAGTAGGATTATCAATATATAATTCCGTATGCAAATACTAATAAAATTCTATCAGCAATATAAGCTGCCTTAAACGTAAAAAAAAAAAGAAATTAGTCTCCAATTGTTTAAATTTTCTAAATCTAAAGATTTTTTTAGAATAAATATAATTAGATTTTTATATCAGAATTTAGGCAAAAGACTTAAAAGTAGTATTTGATTAAAAAGATTATATAGTAAAGATATGATTGCTTCCTCTGTAAGCTTATAGAACTCATAAATAAGATTATTAGAGCTAGGTGACTTGTTATTCAGAAGACTTCTGATCGTATTTCTTATTTCTTCAAGAAAGATTTCTTGTATTAGCAAAGAGTTTTGTGGTCTTGTAACTTGTGGAGCTTATTTAATAATTTTATTAGTAGTAACCAAATTATCTCTTCTTTTTTGTAGATTTTTGAGTATTTTTCTTTTATATAAGAAAGAGTACTATTCTTGTTCTGAGCTATATTCAAGAAATCTTTAATTTCATTAAGAGCTGAGTAAGATTTTTTTAGATTTATATTTTGAAAAGAAATATTTCGTCAATTTTTTTTCTTACTCTATTTATTTTGTTTTATAGTGAAGTTGCTATTTTTCTGCTAGAAGAATAAGTTCTTCTTATAATTTGGAGTTAAAATTGTTTGCTTAAGCAGAAAGATATCTATTCATAGAATTTTTAGCAAGTTTTTTGTTTATCTAAGTAATTTGTTTGTTAAGTATTAATATTTTGCTTTCTGAAGGTTTTGGTTTTTTGAAAGCCTTAATGATTAATTAGATATATATTTTATATAAGTTCTAATTATTTGTGTATTTTTATTTTTTTATATTTCTTCTATTATTTCTTTTTTTAGTCTTTCATTATAGAAGTAGTTTTTATCAAATTTCTACAAAGGAGACTTGTTTGTGTTTAATGTAAACTTTAACATATATTTTACAAGAAGGTAGTCAGAGTTAACATATTTGGTATTAGTTTTTTGAATAGAGTGAGCATAGTTTTTATCTATAAAGATATAGTCAAAGTGAGTTATTATTATTCTGTTTTCTCTTGTTTTTTGAAAAAAGGTATGGAATAGTTTGTTGGTTATAAACTCTGAGAAGTTGATAAAGTTTTTTATAAGATCTTTAAGTAGAGCTCTTATTAGATTATTCTATAGTAAAGACTTACTAATTCTATTACGTTCAGAATATATATTAGTATTAAAGTCTCTTGTGATGATATTTATCATATTTTCTTTTACTTAAAGGAACTAGTTGCTAAAAAAAATTTATCATTTACTTTAACTAGGAGGTGCATAGATATTTGTGAGCTGAAAAGTTAAATTTTTATAGCTAAAGTTTGTAATCATAACTCTGCTATTTGCTTTTATTTTAGAGTTTTAGAAGATTATATTTTTGTTGTCTGCTAATATAGCTGTTTTGTTTAACTATATTGAGTCAAAAGTCTATTGTTGTTATAAAAAAGTTATGTATCTTTGTTGTTGAGATTTGTTTCTTGAAATATTATAATATCTAGATTTTAAGACTTATAGCAAAAATATATTGAACTCATATATCAAAGCTTTTTATAAGAATAAATTCTAACAGAATCATAGGCACAACAACAATAATAAGATTAAAGCGGTCATAGCTAGATATGGGTATAGCAGAGTATATATTACTATCTAAAAATATGATATAAAAAAAAACAAAATACAAAAATCTAGAAGTTGAAGTATTGCAATATGCAAAAAAACTGAAGCTAAATGTTGCAAAAAACAAATTTACAGAAAGTTAGAATTTTGCAAACTTACAAGAAGAAAAAAACTGCTTAATTAGCAATATTCTCAATAAATGTAATATAAAAGAAGTACAAACAAGTATAAGTAAACTCAACTTATAGTATATAAATCAACTTCTAGATAATAAACAAGAAAAAATGTTATCTAGAGACAACTCAAAATAAAAGAAGGAAAAAAACATATAGATAAAAAAGCAAAGTAGTTTAAGATATTAGAGAAGGAAATATTAGAAAACTAAGAATCAAGAAAAGTAAAAGAAGAATATAGAGAGAAAAAAGGCTTCCAGATACAAGAAACAGAAAAGAAAATCTTATGAGACAAGAAGAAAAAAGAATAGATTCTTATAAAAGGAAAGGAAAACAAGAAGAGTAAGTTTAGACATATTATTAGAAAAGAAAAGAAGCTAGTTGAAGTTGAAGTCTAGAAAAAAGATAGTGAAAATATTCTCCAGGAAGACAACCAATCAAGAGCTATGATGATAGCTTCAAACTAAGAAAAATTGATTAAAAACAAAGAATTCTTCTAAAAGAAGTATATAATATCTCAAGCTTCATATAAAAAAAAGATAACATACTACAGATAATATTTAACAAAGAGTACTTAGAAAAAATAGGAAAAGATACTAGGAAGAGCAAGATAAAGGAATTCAAAAAGTTTAAGAACCTAGAACATATTAAAATAGAAAGAAGCTAGAAGGTAGAGTTAATTAACCAAATCATACAGAATATAGAAATAAGAAAAAATTAAAAGATAGATTAGAAGCAAACAAAGGAGAAAAAGAAATTGTGTTTTATACAGATAGCTTACTCAGTAGGGAGGATACTAGGAATAAGTTAATAATAGAATATAGTGTAATACAAATAGAAAGTACAAATAATATAGTTTTTAGAAGCAAAAGTAGAATTAAAAACTGGTTCTTATCTACTCGAGCAAAGCTAATAGCTTGTTTAGTAGCAATCCTTTTAGTGTTAAATAAATATATAGTAGAAATAAGAACAGATAGTGTCTGTGCAATCTTTGCAATCAAAAAATGTCTGAAAAAAGGAAAAGTACAAGAATTGCTAAAGTTTAAGAATAGCATTATTCTGTGTGCAATTCAAAAAGCCTGCAAAAGCAAAGTATTACAACTGAGATTTACAAAAATTTAAAAGCTATTCAAATGATACTTATAATGATCTAGCAGATACTTTAACAAAAGAAAGATCACAAATAGCGCATACTATGAAATTAAATAATACTAATAATAGTAGTATAAAGTATATACTAGAATAGAAAAGGCTAAACCTTGAAACTCTGCTAAGAGTATTCATTAAAAAAGTAGTTCAAACATTATTTAAAGTAGAATGAATAAGCTAAGGAAAAAGAATGATAATGGATACCAATTAAGAATTCAGAAACAAAACTAGAAAGCTTTCAAAGGAATATTAGAAAAATACCACAAATAGTTCCAAAATTCTGAAATAAACTATTTATGTCTTTTCAAGATTAAGTATATTGAAAACCTCCTTCTAACAATTAGAGTTCTAAATAGCAGAAAACCATACCTATACAAAAACAGTCTATGCAAAAGGTATAATAGAGAAAATAAAATAATAGAATACCTAATCATATATGAAAAAGCATACTAAGCACTAGAAAAAATTAAAAAAGAAGTATGGGAATAACTTCAAAAAGATAAAAAGAAGGAGAAAGAATAGAACTTAGAAGACCTGCAAAAAGTCTTTCAACAGAAATATGAAAAGAAATCAGAAAAAAAGAAAGAATAGATAATAGAAATTCTATACAACAAAGATATAGAAAAAATTCAGGCACTACTAGGCTTAGAAAGAATGACAATGAGATTCTAGAGCATTTTCTGGCATATTTAGATAGAATTAGTATATAAAGAAATCTGAAAAAAATAGTGTAAAGACACAGAAACATGAGAAAAAAAAGAAAATATCTTTAGGAAAGAAAAATTTACATAGATGAAAAAAAGAAAAAACAATTAAAAAAAGAAGCTATAACAAGAAAAGCAAGTAATAGAGTAGATAAGAATATAGAAAACTGTAATATTAGTCTTAAAATAGTATTAGATAGTATAGTTTGAGAAGTAAAGGAAGGAGTAGTAGTAAGTTAGTTTTTAGATTAATCATAATAGGCTGTAGCATCTGTTCTATTACCTATATGCAATTTATAAACTTTATAAGTTATATTAGTATAGAATAAAGGTTACTATAGCAGATTGCACATAGATATTTTTGAGATAATTGGATGAGTCAAGGCTTAAAAAATTAGATATTAGATAGTATATAGCTAATTAATACTGTTTTTAATTGAAAAACAAATCTAAATAAAGTTATAGCATGACTGCTAAATTTTTAAAAAAAAAATTAATTTTAAAAATAATTTCTATTAAAGTAGTTTTGTACTTATTTTATAGATTTACTTAGCTTAGACTTCTGTAAAATTCATATAACTTCAGATTCTACTGTAGTCTTCTACTAGTTAGTTGATCAAATTTTTTTTTAGTATTTAGCTAATTCTAGTTATTCTTTATTTAATAATTTTAAAACTTTTTATTTTTATTAGATTAAGTTTTCTTCTTAGATCAGACTTTAACTAATATAATTCTGTAGAAAGGCTATACTATTTTATTAACTCAAAATTTTTACTATATAATTTATCTGCTCATATATTCTATTAAGATTTATTTATATAATATTATATTATACTTTCAAGTTTAGATCAATTTAATATAATTTAATTTACAAAACTATATCTCTAAAATAAATAGAATTTATTATAATATATCACAAGGTTTAAAAATTTATTCAAATTTGTTAATATATAGTAGAATTTGAACTTTAAATATATTATATAGCAGTTTAGTAATCTAACTACTATACTAAGATTACTAGATCTTTTAAATTTATTATTTTATTAATAGTCTAACAATATATATTTAAATAATTACAAATTATTTTTTTTTCTTTTAACAGTCTTGTTATAAAACTTTATTAAATTATTAATATATAGATATCCTACTTGTTACATATTGAATATAAAGAAAAATTCTATCTAATTTTATAAGCTTGATATTATTTAGCTACTTCTAAGAATACTCAAGTATAACCTGTTATATTAGTCATTAAGACCAGAACTATGATATCAGACTACCAAAACCAGGTTGCTCCTAATCTAACTAATGCTAAATTAAAAGATATTAATATCTAGTAGCAGAAAAAAATAAAAATTGTTACTAATCTAAAAGTGTTAAGCTTACTAACAAAGAAAAACTTGCTCTAAGTTGTAAAAACTTTGTTAGGTAGTAACATAATAGAAGAGATAGAAAATAAAAGAAAAAAGTAATTAGACACCCTATAACCTAAGTTAAACTTAAAAATTTACTAGTACTAATATATTTTATAATTTAAATAACAATATAAATAATAGAAATATTAGAAGCTAAAGACTTTATTCAGATAGTTGTAATTACTAAAAAATAAATTACAATATAAAATTATACTCTTGAAGAAAAATAATTCATTATGCTCAAGATACTGTTAATATATTTTATATAGACAATACAAAAATTGCTAGTTTTATATTATAATATTAATATTTTATATTAATTTGAATATATTCAGTTAAAAATATAGTTAGATTAGAATTTAAATATTTAATATAAATAAATTTTTCTAGCAACTTTTTTTTTAATCAGCAAAATTCATACTAATTAAAAAATGATATATGTTAATTAATAATTAATACAAATTAAAAAATAATATATAATATATATATATATATTATATATTATTTTTTAATTTATGTTAATTATTAATTAATATCTGTTATTTTTTAATTTTTACTGATTAATAAATAACATTGGTCAATTCTTAATACAAATTATATTATAATCAATAATAATGAATAAATAAAATTTTTTTAAGAAATTCTTTATTATACTTCAATTTTTCTTTATTAATAATAATGATACTTTATTTTTTTTCTTCATTAATAATTGTATTTTATTTTTTTCTACATTAATAAAGAATCTATTTTTTCTAATCTATAAGACTTATACAAATCAAAAAAATAAAAATAAAAAAATAAATAAAGCTTAATAGATAGTGTACAATATAATAAATATCTAAACTACAAAAAAAAAAAGATATTTAGTATAACCTAATATTTAAATATTAAGTAATTAATATTTAAAGTTTATTGTATTAGTACTATAGAACTTCACATATGTAAATAAAATAAAAATAATCTGAGAATCTAAGAGTATATAATTAAAATTTTATTTGTAGTACT
>CAJVPM010001507.1:0-11857 GCA_910592325.1 Scutellospora calospora | reverse complement strand
TACTAAAAATAGTAAAGATCTGCAAAAAAATAGTCAAAAATAAGCAAAATTAAATTGTTACCTATCTATGTATAGCTTGGGGTCCTATTGTTAGAGCTAATACTATTAAAAAAATAATATTTTTTTATTTCTCTTCTATTCTCTATAGTTAGAGTTATAATATTCAAGTAGTTGGTTTTAGAAGTTAGTAGTTATCTTTTTTGTGAGTTGTTATCTTTTTTATTTAAACTTTTCTAAAAAAAAGAGTTTTTAGTATTAGTTGTATAGTTATTTTTTATTTTTTTTATTTTCTGCAGTATAGTTGTTAAGCAGTACAGGAAAAAGTTTTTTTTAATTTTGTAAACAAATCTACTAGTATAGCCTATATTTATATTTATATTTATTTTTTTTATTATTACAATAAGACTTCAATACTAGTTAATTTTTATTAGATTATTTGTAAGTTTATATTAGTTAGTAAGAGTACAATTGGTTATATATATAACTTTAATTATTATCTATTTAAAGGTTCTGCTCAAAGATTATCTACTAATTGCTATACTTAGTATTCATTTGTAATTACTCTATTTTAAACTCTTTGATATTCTTATTATCTCTAATGTTAACCTAATATTAATCTAATTTTATTTTTAAACTTAAACAATCTAATATTACCTTATTGAAGACTACTCAGACTAGCTTGTATCTTAGATTTCTCTATTTAGAAGAGCTCTATTTCAAAGTACTTTATTATCTTCTTTAGAAGAAGCTTGCAAAATACTTTAACTATACTGTGCTATATTTTAATTAAGCTAGTATTTACCTTTATAGATATTTTTTTTTTTTTTTTTTTTTTTTATAAGCGAGATCATGTCGCAGTTCTTTATTTAAGTAATATAGGTACAAATTGTTTAGAAACTATCTGTAGTATATATATATCTCCTAAAAACTAAGACTTAGACTAATTTACCTATGACCTAAACTTAACCAAGAGGGGCCAAAACCTCACTTAGATTATGATTTTTTCTATAAATGATAGTGAAACATTGTTTTTACTGAATTTAGAGCTTCATATCCTGAGCTTTATGTTTATCTTTTTTTGATTTTTTTGTCTTTCAGTGTCTTCATTTTCTCCTGTATTTGCTAGTATAAATTTCAATTTTTGGTTTACTTTTACTATTTGCCTAAGAGTTTGTGATATTTGGTTTGCTACCTTTTGGCATCGTAGAATCTATATCTCTTTGTGTATAGCTTTTGTGAGTTTGTGAAGGATATGGATGACTAGGTTGTATAGTCCTTTGTATTCATCTGTGATTTGGTTAATACATATCATATCTTGAAGATGTAGTAGTCCTAGATTATTGTGTTACATGCTATCTGCGGTGGTTGTATTTAGTAATCTTGTAATAGCATTATTAACAAGTTAGATGTTGTTTGTACTATTTTCTTTGTACTTGGTAAGGGTCTTGTTTGTGGTTTGTGTTATAAGGTTGTTAAGTTTGTTCTGTTTGTCTTGCAGTTTAACATGTGTGAGATAGTTTCTTCAGTTTCTTTGCATCTTGGGTATTTTGGGTTTGGATATTTCTGTAGGTTTCTTTTATGTAAAGTTGTTAGTACTAGAAGTTTATTTAAAATAATTTTAATTTTGAAGGTTTTAATATTAGAATATTTAGAATTAGTACTTCTAGTCATTAGTTTTTCTAAGTAGTTTAGATATGCATATAGCATATTCTAGTCAATAAGTTCGCGATATGTATTCCAGTAGACTATACAGTTTTGTGAATGCCAAATTGCAATTTGGTGAGCATTGCAGAGATGATGTATAAACCTTTTTGGATTGTGTGTAGTTGTTATACCCTGCTAGAAAGATATAAATAAGTTATGTCGAACCTTGTTGTTCTGTATTTCTGTACTATATCTAGTGCAATTTAGAGAAGGTGTAATAATTGTATATTGGTTATAGTTTATTTCTCATGTGATTTCTTTTTGTGCTGCAATAGTTTTGAGTGATGCTATATTTTGCTAGTTGTTTTGAGAGGGTCTGTTGCCATATTTATAAGGTGGTTCAACCTTAAGCTTGTTGATTTTGTTTGCTATATTTTGACAATTTACATGTATTCGTACTATAGATCTTGTAGGAGCTATCAAAAAAATACAACTTATTGCATTATATATTGTTTTGGTTTGCATTGGCCAACTCTTGGGAGTTTGGTAAAATTGGATTTGTGAATTTGATATCTTCCATATTGCACCAGTACTAGTATATTTGTTGTTTTGATAATTATATGTATTTAGAATTACTTCAAGGTTACAGTTATTTGATATGAGTATTTTCATTTTTTGTAGTTGTGTTGTAGTAGCCTCATCAGAGATAGTTTGCTATATAATGGTTTGTTTATTGTTTGTCTGTTTTGTAGATACTGATGTATTATGTATCTTGGTATTTCTAAGATTAGATATAAGGTCTTCTAGATTGCACCTTATGTTTCAGTTACAATCTATCTAAATTTTAATTAGGTTTATTACTCCTTTCTGAATAGTGCAGTGCTTCTTTTGTAATTTTTTGTCATTGAGGTTGCAGCCTTTACATTGCAAGAGTTTATCATTGTTATTTATTTGTACCTAATGCCAGATATTAGCTTTGTTATTTTTTATCGAAGAGATTTTGCCAATTACATATTGGCTATCTGTAGATATTACCTAGTCTTTTTTGTTTAGTTTGTCCTGATTCTTTATATGATAATTAACCTGAGTTAGTTTTTCTTTCATGTTTGGTAGTTGTAAAGTGATAGCCTCTTCTAGTGTTTTGTACTATTTAGGTTGTCTGCCTCTAGGAATTTTTCTTGTAGATTGTAGTAGGTGTTGCTATTTGATTGTATATGTATGTATATTGTCCACACATTGTTCGATATAATATAGTCTAAGTTTGTTCATGCAGTTTTTTATTACCTGTAGTTTAGGTAAGGTGTTTATGATTGCATTTATTGATTAGCCTTCTGTTTCTAGTAGCCTAGGCCAATTATTGCTACTATGGGTAATCTGAATTCCTAGCTTATAAATTTTGTATATGATTTAAGCTAGAGTCATAGTATGTTGTATACTGTTAAATAGGCAAGCTGGATCTGTTAAGATGGACTTGTTGGTAGTAGCAGAGTTTTGTAATTGTTGTAGTCTGATCTTTAGAGATGAGTTTGTGAAATCAGTATGATTTAGGTACTTTATGAGTATGAAAAAATGTTGTTGTAACTAGATATCCTTTGCTTTTTTTAGTGCATATATTTTGTGATTGTGAATTGTTGATAATGATATTGATGTAGCAAGTTCTGCTTTATGTTTTGTGATATTGGTTTACTTATTTGTAATTTGAGTACAGGTACTATCTGGCAGAAAGGTGTTTTGAATTCTGTATATGAGTCTAGTTAGTATAATCATGTTTATGATGTAGATTGCTTGCTTCTCAGTAATCTTTGCAGTTTGTAATTTGTTGAGTGTATTAAGGCTCTCTTTTTTGATAATATTATAGTTTGGTGTATGCTGCTTAGTAATTGAATACTAGCAGCTGAGGAATCTAAATATCTTTATTTTCTTTATACTGTATAGCCTAGTGTTGTTAAAAGTGATCTCTGAGTGCTGTTCACTGTTTATTGTCACTAGAACTGATTTTGTTAGGTTCACTTTGATGTTAGTTAGGGCAAAGAATGATGATACAGTAGTTAAGATACTGCTTAACTCTTGTTTAGAGTTAGCAACCTACATCGTATCATCTATAAAAGCTAATACTGAGAAGCTTGAGTATGCCTGTTTTGTTTCTTCTAGTACTATATATGATGTGCTTAAGGTATATCTTTGGTATTGATTTGAGACTCTGCTGATTAATAGGTTATAGTATATTCTCCACAGTAGTAGGGTAATAGTCTCTCCTTGGTCTATTCCGTCATGAACTGGATATAGATTAGTAGTTTCCTAGTTTGTAATTACAGAGTTATACTTTTCAACAAAGATATTATTGATCAGATTGCATATTTCTTTTAGAATCTTTATTCGTTCGAGTGCTTTAATGAGCAGTGGTATGTGTATTGTGTTATAGGCCTTTGACATATCTTGGGATAGCATCCATAATTCTTTTTTGCTCATATGTGCATTATTAATAATATATGTTAATGTGGAAATTGGTAGAGCAGTAGAAGTATTAGATAGAGTGACGTGGTTATATTTACTCAATATTGGATATCTGCAAAGTATATTTTTGATTCTGTTGGTAATTAACTTTGTGAATATCTTCCTTGTGTGCTCAATGAGTAATATCAGTTGAGTGTATATAAGCTTGCCAGTAAACTTTGGTTTTTTTGAGATCAGGTATATGCTAGTGTGCCTTCACATTTTTGAAATTTGCTGCAGGCTAATGCAAGCGTTAAAAATATTTAGTAGTATTTGAGTACTGTAGGTGCTTAAATGCTTAAGCATTTTATTAGATATGTCTTGTGGTCTTGTTGCCTTATTAATCAGTATATCTTAAATAGCTGTATTAAGTTCATCTATTGTTATAGGTAGAGTTGTGTTCTCATACCACTTAGCTGAAACTTGTTTGATAGGTTTGTAGTCCTCTTTCCAGTTGTTCTAGTACTGCTAGTTGAGTGGGTTTTGTTTTGTCCAAGCTTCGTAATAGGCCTTGACTTCTTCTCTGATTCTACTGGGACTTGTAATTATATTGACTGTTATGGTGATATTATAGATAATTACAGAATCAAATTGTCTTTGTAAGATGCTATTAATTATTCTAGAAGTATCAGTATTGAAGTTCTAATGTCTTTGAGTTATGTGTTAATTAATTTTGTTGTTATGCGCAATATTGTTTTCTAATTTTCTTGCTGCATATATTGTTTTTTGGAGGTTTTTTAGTTTATAAATCATTGAGATAATATTACTGTTCATCAGCTGACTATTGGTGATCTCTATAGCTTCACTATCAGTATTTTTGCTTATGTATTTTAGTTCATTATTTATATGCTCTAGATTTATAGGTTGATTTGTTTTTGTCTCATTACTGTGGTTAAGTTGTCTGAGTATTCAGTTGATTTTTTGAAGTGAGGTATATAGTTGTGTAGCCCTACTTGAGAATGTATATACTTGGTATGTGCTGACTTTAGTCATTAGTATATTCTTTTTAGCTGCTGTTTTGACTACTTCATTGAAGTGATGCCAGTGTTTGTTAAGGTCTGCTTCTTTAGTTATCAGTTGTTTCAGCTCTTCTTTATTTAGCATTCCTGTTATGGAGGTAGAAAAGTCTTCCTAGCTATTTTTTGTCATTTGGTCATATTTGTATATAGTGTGTTTTCATTGTTTGCTTCTTGAGTTTTTAATATGTGAATTGTAGCTCCATACTAAGGTGACTATTTTGTGATCACTATTTGTGTGTTTTCAGCACTAGTTAGTTCTGGTAGAGAGAACATATGTATAATATTATTCAATATCTATATGTCATCAATTTGGCTATTTCTATTTTGTCTTGACTAGATAGGTGTGATGATGTTGAAGTATTGAAGTAAACTATGCAGGCTACTATTTGCTAGTATTAGAAGAAGTAGTAGTTTTGTTTTTGAACCCCTTGTACTGTCATAGTTAAAGTCCCTTATGGTAATTATATTATAGTTTTTGCTGTTAGCAAATCTTACCCAATCTGAAATCATGTTTTGGGTTTGTTTTTTTAACTCAGAGTTGTTTAATGGCATGTATACTGAGATTATTCTAACTTTGTTATGTTGAGGGAAGAAGAAGTCAATTGAGATAGCAGTGCTATTTAGTACTTGAATATTGTGAATATAGGGTCGAAGAGATTTAGTAATAGCTATAGCTATTCCCATATTTGCTTTTTGTTTCTTAGCTGTGTTACTGTTGCAATTTGATGTATATAGATAGTAAAAGGGGTTTGCAGTATTAAGCTCTGTGTAGGTTGAGTTTGAGAGCTTTGTTTCAGTCATACTAATTATATATAGATCTTGTTTTCAGCAAAATTCTAATCAAACTTGATACTTTAGTTTGTCATTAATTCCTTGGACGTTGTGTGTTGCAATATTGATATAGTTTTCTATATTAGGTAGTCCTTCTATATTTGTAATATTAGGATTTTGATATTCTGTATTAGTTGAGTTAGTGCTTAATGTTAGGTTATCTTTGTTGTTTAGTGTTTTTGAGATGCTTGTAGCTGTTTTGCTATTGTTGCTTATTTGTAGTATTAAAGATATCTCAGGTTGGTTCTGGAAGGGTTAGTAGATTTAAGATGTTTTCTGGGATGTGGTTAACTATGAAATGTTGTTTGAGTAGTTCTAAAGTAGGTGTTATATTAGTTTGTTGAGTAATTGGAAATTCAAGATTCTCTGTAAAGACCTCTAGTGCTAATAATTTTTCAAGAATTTCTTCTTTCATATCTGGTAATATTGGTTTATTGTTTTCATGTTGGTTAGTTTCATTATTGGATGCTTCAATCTGAATCTAGTGATTTGATATTTTGTTGAAGTAATATTGTGTTCTGAGCAGTTTTGCTATTTCTTTGAGTTGTGATACTATAATAATAGGTATAGTAATATTTAAGTATTCGAGGTCTTGTAAGTCTTCTGGTAAATTAGGTTTGTTAGTAAAGTTAGCTATCATAATATTTGAAGAGATTAGAAATCTGATATCATAGGAGTATTTTGTCTGCTCCATGAATTTCTTTGCAATATTGTTGTCTGTTATTAGATATAGGAATTTGTCTTTAGTCTTAATTTTTTGAGAGTCTTCAGGTAATCTAAGTTTGGGTTTAAAGAAGTCATTAGGAATATACTTGAATATATAGTATTCTTTTAATATGTTTACAATTTCTCTATTGGTCTAGGAAGCTCTGCTTGATCGAGAGGGAATAGATATCATACTTTTGAATTGAGCTCTTGGTATGTGAAAGGTAGTAGTTGTCTTAGTGATGGTAGATCGAAGTAGCTACTTGGTATTCCAGAGAATTAATAGTGGTTCTGAAGTTTTCTTTTATAATATGTAAGGTCTTTTAATGCAGTACGGTTTGTAATTAGGAAGAGATCTCTGATGCTTGGATGTAAATTGGAGAAGTCTTCCAGTAGTGAGTCTAACTTAATAAAGTAGCTTTGTGGTAGTGTTTCGAATTTAAAGATTTTGTATATAGCAGCTACAACTACTCTTGTTTATGATCTTCTTTTAATAGCAAGTTCAAATAGGAGCAGCTGTTTGATATTCTCAGATATTTCATCAGATATATCTAGGAGTATTTTTAGCTTTTCCTGTAGTGCTTCAAATATGATCTTTTCACGATTCTCATTGTCTATTATATTTTCTTTTATAAAGCCCTTATAATATTTAAGTATTTGGTAAATCTTTTAGAAGGATATAAGGCTGAAGTTAGTATTCATAAGAAAGCTAATTGCGAGCTGTTGTCTGAGCTTGTGTTGTATTATATCTCTTGTTTCTTTGTTAATGATAGTGATACTATACATCTGTTTGTACTTATTAAGTACATTCTTTAGTAGCTTCTCGAATTCAATTTGGTGTTGTAGTTTAAACTTTTTTGCTCTAGTAAAAGTTAGAAAAAAAGTAGTATCTTGGTATTTAAATTTTGATTGTATTGCTAGTGAAATAATTCTTGTAGTTGGAGTAGTACTGATTTTGTAGCTGATAAATTCTTGGAGACTGTCTGGTGATTTTAATGCATGGAGGGTGTTGTCATTGTTCTATAGTTGTTAGTCAAAGTTTTGTCTTATTATATCATTAATATTGTTCTGTATTTTGTTGACCCATATGTAAGTTATATCTATATCTTCCATATTAAAGCTTTCATCCTGTAGACCAAGTTTAAGAGTTTGGCTGTATGATCTAGTATGTGTTGTAGCAATATATGTTTCTTGTTCAACTGTGAACTGTGAGTAATTACTTGCAGTTTCTATATCTATCGTTGCTAGTTCACTACTTGTTTGTTCATTAGCCTTCCCCTTTTTGTTTAGTGATTTAGCTTAGGTACTTGTTGGGTCACTTGTTGAGCTAGATTCTGTTTGAGCAAGATCTGTTTCCTTTTTGGGCTTAGTTACATCTTTGTTTTGTTCTAGTTTAGTACTATTTCTCACAGTGTGATCTGTATCCATTTGATTTGTATAGAATTTTCTCATACTCTGATCAGATGATCTCATTGTTGTTTTTGATAGAGTGAACTGATTTGCTCACTTTTTAGGTATAATGAATTATTTGTTTTAAAGTTCTGCGATGTTTGTTCGTAATAGTCTGAGTTTGGGAGTTACTGCTACTTGAAGTAGTCTTTTGGGGCTGTGCTTAGGGTATCTTTTCTTGTGAAGCAGTAGATGTAGTAGTTTTAGCAAAATAGTCTGGTTCTATAGGAGTTTGAGGCCTCTCAAAGAAGGTTGCTTGGTTTTTCTTGTTGTTGCTTAGGTTGTCACTTTTTCTTTTTATTTTAGGCTATATTTTTCCTTTACAGGAGTGTAGAGTCTGTAGCTATGTATATATATATATAGCTTAAGGGCTTTATTTATTTAGTTATATGTGTTTTGGGTCTCAAATTGTACTCTTTCTATATTTTTATTTTTTATATGTAAATTGATGTGTGGGAGAAAGAGTTTTTGGCTACTAAGTTATTTGTACCTTTATAGATATTTGTATGAACTCAGTTTCTAATATAGCTTTTCACTAGATTAGTTTTCTATATATTCAAATATTCTATATAACATATCCTTCTAAATCTAGTTAGCTACTAAGCTAAGTTAGTATTGCTACTAATGCTAAACACCAGGTTGCATTATATAGTAGACTTACTTATATTTATTTGATCTATATTTTTTGTATACAGGCTTTTTTTTTAGATCAAGTATTAACTAGTATGACTATTAAAATCTGTACTACTTTATTTATTTCAAGATTTCTACTATGCAGGTCTTCTATTTATAGATTCTATTAAAATTTATTCATATAATATAACTTGAACATTGTATCATACTTCTAATATTTGATTAATATTAATACTATATGATTTATAGAGTTACAACTTCTAGAAACAGATAGGATTTACTATAATTTAAATACAAAAATCTAAGTAATTATTCAAATTTGTTAACAGTAGAATTTAAACTCTAGATCTTTTGTATAGTAGTTTAACAATCTAACTACTATACTAAGATTACTAAACTTTTATATTTATTTTATAAATTTATTTAGATTAAACTTTTATAATATTTATACAAATCTAGTTTTTGCTATAGCTTTTTACTAAGTTAGTTTTTTATATTTTTAGATATTTTATAGCTAAATTAGTATTACTATTTCTTTTTTTTATAAAATAGACTTACTCATATCTAACTCAATTTGTATTTTTTATATATTGACTTTTTTATTAGATCAAGTATTAACTAGTATAATTATTAAAATATATACTATTTTATCTAACTTAGAATTTCTACTATACAGATCTCTAGCTTATAGATTCTATTAAGATTTATTTATACAATATTGTGTTATATTTCTAATATTTAATTAATATTAGTATAATATAATTTGTAAGAATATAATTTCTAAAAACAAGATCTAGTAATCTTAGTATAGTAGTTAAATTACTAGACTATTATATAAGAGATCTGTAATTCAAAACTTACTATTGACAAATTTGAATAATTACTCAAATTTTTGTACTGTTATAGGTAGTATAATTTAAGCTTTTTTGTATACTATCTATAACAAAAACATAGCTATCTAGAGACTTTAGAAGCAGTATTAAAGAAAAAAGTATAATTCTTATTATATTAAAGAACTATACTCATCTCTAAAGAGTAGTAGTTTATTTATAATTATTATTAATAATATATTTATTAAAGATAGATCTATTTAGAGGAAGATACATAAATAGTTATACTCTATAACTATAAAGAAGGGGATTTAGACTCTATTTATTATTTAGATAAGGAGAAAGTAGTAAGAGAAGTTTATAGAACTTAACTATCGAACTTAAGAAGAATTCTACTTGTATTTATAACTTTTAGCAAGTATTGTGTAAGTATCAGTAAAGCATCATATAAGCAACTTATGCAAATGTTACTTAAGTATTTGTGCAAGTAACAGTTAAGTATCACTATTAATAATTTGATACAATAAGAGACATAGTACTCAGCATAGTTCAGCATAGTCTAGTATAGTTTTAGCATAGTATTTTCTTGTTAAGCCTATATTTTCTCTAGATATTATATAATAACTTCAGATATTACTTATATTATTATATAGCTAATATTTTTGGCTACAATATTATTTAAGAATATTTTTTATTATGAATACTTCTTAAGAGACTTCACTTAAAGGTGAATGTTTTCTATAAATTTCTATACTATAAAATATCTATACTAAAATAATACAAATATAAAAAATAATACTAAAATACTAATAAATATAACTAATAAAAATATAATATAAATTATGCTAAAATCTATTCTATAACATATTCTTTCCCTTAAAAAAATTTGTTTTACAAATTTAAAATATCCAAGTATTATAAAATTAAAGAAATTCTGTTTCAAATAAATTCTCTGTTTTAAAATTAGTTAAATTTGTTTGAATATTATTTTATAAAAAAATTTTGCTCTAAAAATTATTATTAGTTAAATAAATTTATACTAGTGACTTATTAGTATATCAATATTCTGATATAAGACCAATTTTAAACAGATATTTGGCTTGAATTGTATACTTTTTAGTAACAAATCAAATTTGAAAAAATTAATAGAGCTATCAGAGAATCTCAGATAATACTAATAGAAGTACGAGATAAGTTAATAGTAAATTTTTAGACATTTTATCTACTTCAAAAATCCTAATTTTGTCTATTTTAAGCTTTGTACCTTCTTATTTGCAATTTATATATCTAATTTAATTATATAAATTGTAATACAGTACTATGTAGAAGAATAGGATTGTGTTAGTATTGTGTTACAAATTTACAATCTTACAATATATAAATAAAATAACTAGTACTAGGAGAATATGCAAAAATTTAGTAGTTCTATGATTGTTACTCAATCTGATTGTAGGATCAGAATATAATATACAAAAAAAAAAGAAGTCATCAAATTTATTATCAGAACTGCTAGTTTTTGTACTATGACTAAATTACTCAAATTGCTATACAGCATATTATTATAATAATTTGATAATTTATAGTATTTGTTATTTGAATTATAAGGCTATATAAAGTTAATTAATTAGTTCTCATACTGTTTTCATAACTCAGCTAGATCAAATTTTAAAAACTTTTATAAAATTTTTTTTATATATTTTAATAACCAGATAGGTTTTTTAATAAAATTTTATAAAATATTATATATAAAATTTTTAAAAAAAAAGCTAGCTAGCCAATAAATTAAATTTGCATAGCTTAAATTTCATATTTGAACATTGCATAATTATTACTGCATAATTACAGTAAAAAAAAAACAACAGTTATAGCATCAGATCCTAATTCCAAGTTTAAACTAAAATAGAATAGCTATTCTTTTGGAATTACATATTTGAGTACTGTATTTCAAATTTTTGAACCACTTTTTATATCTAACAATTTTTCTTATACTATTTTAATATTACATATTTAATTTTTTTATCATAAAATGAAAAAATTAAATCAAAATAAATAGATCAGTAAATACTTCAATTAATAAAAAATTAGTATACCTACAGACTAATTGATATAAGTAAGAATTAAATAAAAAATAAATAGCTTAAATATTTCAATTGATACTATTTAAACTCTTTTTTCTAACTAATTGTTTCTAGTTTTTTTTTTGAAAACTTCAAATTGATTTTGATTTCTAACATTCTCTAATTTTTTTTTTCT